>JAHDVE020010978.1:0-198638 GCA_022606495.2 Halesus radiatus
GGGGCGATCTAGTTGAAATGTATGTGTGTGATTTTATATTAATAAAAGATCAAGAAAAATAGTGTATATATACATAAAAAAGAAAGTTAATAGACTGGTGGTATTATGAGGTGAGTAGGTCTCTGAAGTTATAAAGGTTCGATAGATGGCCGGTGTGACTTTATGGAGTGTGGTGCAGAGTTAAAGATGTCAATTGTGAGTAGTGCATGAGACTCGTTCTTATGTTCAACAGCTCGGAGGTGGAATGATCTACGGGCCCCTGTGTTTCCTCCATCCTACAACAAGGGTCTCTTCAAGACCCAAGTTCACTCCTTCCTATCCTCTAAAAGACCTTCGACACTGCATCCCCAAAGATGACATAGGCCTAGAGGGAAATTATTTGCCTCAGGATCTCCTGTGTGGAGTTACCGTAAAAAAGAAACAAAAAGTGTGTGTTAAAAATGATTAACAGATATCTGTGTACTATTGTGAATAGTACACAGTAATTAATTTGTAAGCGACTTATGTTGGCTAGCAACAGAATAATCTTTGATTTAAAAATACCTTTTTTTTTTTAAATAATCCAATTTCAATATTACTAGTGGGATTCCAAGTTGTTTAACGTGCACGGGGAAAAAGCAAACAATGTGTAAAAGAAATAATTAATCATATCATTTCTGTGGTAGATACCATGATGTTTGTGTTACGTTTGGAACAAACATTTGCAGAATGTTATTAGATTAATGTTTCAACACTGCAAATGTAATTACATACATAATGATGCATTATATGAGATATAGAAAAGTAGATACTCTGCTATTAAAATGTGGAGAGGTGCTCTGTAAATTCAGTCTGTATTTAAGGTCTGTATTCCAGGTCAGAAAAATAACACTGTGCTGCTTTTGAAGAAGAGAAAATGAACAGCAACATAATCTTAATTAAATTAATAATAATTACTTTATTTAAAACCACTGTATTTTTAAACAAAGTAATTGTTATTAATTTAATAAATATGACTCCACAAAGTGATTTTTCATTTTTAGAAGAAATAAAAAAAAGTAATGTAATCATTTGGCCTCTCTACTCTCTCTTTTTTTTTTAAAGAAAGACAAATATTCCCCGGTTACGAATAACCTGACAATATTTGAAAATCTCCTACTACCATCACAGTAAGTGGAAGATGTTGCTTGTGTCGTAATGGAGGTCTTAGCCAGCCGAGGAATTGAACTCACGACGCTTGGGTGAGACCCAAACACTATGTCAACTCAGCCACTGACCGGTCTATCTATATGTGATTACAATTGTTATGTACCATGATTTTGCAGTAAAATTGCGAATGATCATCATCATAAAATATCATGAGACTTCAATAATTGATATAAATAATTATTCATAATAATTGCTTCTCGTTCACCAGTCTGTATTAAATATTTTTTTGTCGAATGCTACCTTCACAATCTTTATTTTGTTATACTGCCTCATTATAGGTAAAAGTCACTATGCGTAATGACGATGGCGCTTAATGAGTTTTATCTCTAAGGGGAAGATACTTTAACCAAACTGCACTTCTTTTTTTGTTATGTTATTGTGAATTAATCTTAATCTAGTGAGGCTGATAACGAAAATATAAGTTCATGTGCACTTACTTCTCTTGATAAATGTATAATACTTTTTGTTTTTTACTACAACTCCCACAGGAGACCCTGAAGGAAATAATTTTCCTCAAGGCCTATATAATCTTTGTGGATGCTGTGCGGAGGGTCTTTTAGAGGATAGGAAGGAGTGAACTTGGGTCTTGAAGAGACCCATGTTGTAGGATGGAGGAAACACAGAGGCCGGCAGATCATTCCACAGCCGAGCTGTTGAACACAAGAACGAGACGTAAAAGCGACACGTTCTCATGTGACAAATGTCGACTGTGTGCAAATGTAGGGGACGAGTTTGGCGTGTTTCCCGACTATGCATCGGTGCCGAAGGGATCAATGATGCTAGTTCCTGAGAGCATCTTCCATTAAAATGCCGGTAAAACAAGAACAGCATTCCCACCTGACGTCTGTGCTCCAAAGATTGCAATCTGTTTGTTAAGATTGGCGAATCTATCAAACGGACCGCCCGTTTCTGCAGAGTCAAGGGTTTTTTTCAGATATTTTGAGACTCCCGACCAGAGGTGGCTGCCAAATTCTACAGTGGGGCACACTTGCCATTTGTACAGGGTCAGCAGTTGTGCACTATTAAAGTATCTGCGGGCTCTGTACAATACGCCCAGCTTCTGAGAGGCTAACTTTACTCTCTCTGGCTTCGATGGAGACCCCATACCTTAGCTGGTCACTTAAGGTTACACCAAGCATATCAATGGAGGGCTTGTTGGAAAGACTGCTTCCATTAAAAGAGACTTGAATGTCATTTTGATCCTTTTTAGATGTAATCAGACATGATTGGGTCTTTGAAACATTAAATTCAACGAGGCTATTCTTACCCTAAGAGGACCTAACCCTTACCTTTCGAGGTAACCGTCCATTCTCTGCCTCAAAGCCCTCCGAGCCACTGGAGTTTGTGTGCCCTTTGGGGGCTTGTCAAACAAAAAGCTATCATGGATTGTACTGTCATCCGCGTAACAATGGATTGGTGCACATGTCAACTTGTATGTATCGAGGAAAATTATGTTATTTAAGTATTTTTCCTCGACTTTCAGAAGGACATTATTGTCAATATGTGCACCATAATCTAACCACATTGATAAAACCACATTCACTGTTATCATTTTGAGAACAAAAATATGTTATTTGAACAACAAATAAATAAATAAATCTAGTGCAAAAATGTTATACATATTGTATTAAAAAAGGGAAGCTCAACAGAATCAATAATTATAAATAAATAAATCTGTTATCATCAGAAACTCTTGAATGGTGAACTCTGACATCACGAAATTTTACTGGTCCTTTTTGTTACATTTGTCAGAAATTCCTTGGTCGGAACGATTTTCAGTTTAAGTCATTTACATCAAGAGCATGAGGTATGAAGCTTAAAGATAAAATAAGAAAACACTCAAAGAGTGTGGAAATATATTCAAATATAGAAATTCTTTCAACAGATAATCAATTTAATTAGCCTGTCTGGGGGCCTATGAGTCGAAAGGTCTTATGTAAATTGGCGACATCAGTTTTTTTTTTAAATCGGCATAGATCACACTTGCTGGGATTATCTGCTCAGTGTTTTCTAGGGTAAAAATGTAAGATATTATGATGAAAGAAGTAATTTCTTACCAAGACCCGGTGGGAAAGCGGGGCAGGGGAATTCGCAGCCCGCTTCCGGGGACTCTGTAGAGACGGCCTCATCGCTCATCATGGTCGTCCAGCTATTGTTTGTGTTAAGGTCACCGAGCATTGTAGTTCTGTTCACGATACCATCGGCGTCACTCTGGCTGGAGTTCTTCTCGTCTATGAAAACTTTGATGCGGAGGGTGGAGTTGTGGACATTGACGACGGGGGTCTTCTCGTCGGACGTAAGGTTGCCAGGTATCCTGGTTGGGGAGAGGAAGGTGGGGGTGGCATTGGAAGCAGAGAAGGGCTCCGGTTGTGTTCCGGGACCAGACACGTGGTCGTCGAAACAGTGACGGCCATGGGTCCGCTTCGGCCACGGTAGACCTTGAGAGTTTCTGGAAAAATATTATTATATTTTACACTTTAGAACCAATAGATATAGAAAATGTGAAAAGGATGAAGAAAATTGGTATAAATTTAGGTGGCAACATTCCACCTTGATGGGAAGAAGTCTTAGATACGCCGAATACCTAATACTAAGGCATCCCCACTTGGGGTATGTTGTGAGGCTGAAGGTAGTGGAGAGAGAAAGGAGATGGTGGAGAGAAAGGTGAGGAAGTACCTGGCTATTCAGATTTAGTCACCTAATACGGCTAAAGCCATTTCAAGCAACATTTCGAGCCTAAATAGTGGTCTTTCACCAGGACGATACTGAGAGTATTTTACACTCTGGAATGTCACAAAGGGGCCCTAGGTCCATATAATTTGAGAATACTTATTGATTGATTTTTTTTAATCATTGAGAATATTAGCCAATCCTAAATGAAACACGAAACCGAAAAAATCAAAGAAAATAAAAAGGTGTCAGTAGCATCTGGGAATCGAACCCAGGAACCAGGACAACGGATCTACCAATTGATAATTTTTTTTTAAATCTTAAAAATTTCCAAAGATTGAGGTATCTTCACATATACTTGTATTACAGTCCAGTGTGGGGGTCGACAAGTAATTTCTAGTTGGGTCAGGATGCTTAAAAAATAAGTTAAAACAATGCACCACGGGTAGCTTTAGTTTCTCAAAAAGGAAGGTGGATTACAACGTGGCTTATACCCGTCGCAGTCCGCCTGTTGCCGTACACTGGTCTAGTGTGTTAATAATATAATGTTGTATAACATTGGCACATATAATTATGTATTTTAGCGGAGTATATTTACTGAGAATCCATACAAGTTAATAATGTGTACATAAGAATTTCAATTAAAGATAATCATATTAATATGACAGACGCGACGATGCCTAGAGAAGGTAATTTCCAATTATGTGATAATAATAAAATCACATTATGATAAAAACATTATGTGGTTTTTAACATTGGTTATCTTGTCAAAGGAAAATTCAGAATGATTGAAGAAAACAATGTCCATCACATAAAAAGAAGCCCTTTTCAATCTTCACACATGACTCAACAAAGTTCAGAGCGAAACTTAAAACACATCTCTTCAGCAAGTCATATGTAGTAAGAACTGTAAACCTAATTTGCGCAGGATTGCATAAAATAAACTAAATATCAAGATTGAATGGCATGTATAAAAACATTTAATGTGCAGTGTTTTCAATGTTATGTCCATTGTGTAGGAAACTGCATCTAAAATTCTCTAATAAACTCGCAACAGTGTTAATTTAAAATGACCTGCAAGGTAAATATGGTCCTGTATATGGATGTGTATTGTGTATATTATCTGCCTAAATAATATAATATAAATAAATAAATAATTGGTACATTTTTATGCAGCATCACGCTCATAGGTGAAATGCATCGTAAATATAGTTTGGCATTATATGCTGCTGGATGCAAATCCATAAATGGTGCTATACAAATCATCCAAATATTATACAACAGGTCAAAGTTCCAGAAAAAACTATTATTGTCATTGTATTAAAAAAAGAAGACCAGAAACACGAGACAAAATATCCAACATCTCGAGCTAATTGTTTATTAAAGATAGGTAGTTCCTCTAAACACTGTTTCTATAATAAATCTAAACCTTTCGTAAGCATAATAAATAAAGTCTTTCACCGGGGTGATACTGAGAGTATTAACCACTCTGGTGGATACTCTCACCACCCTTGCTTAAATTATTGCTGAAACAATATCAAATTAAATAATTACATTAAAAATAGAAACATGGTAGTGTGAGGTGAAATATTTCACAAAAATGAACTACATAATATACAGTTAATGTTGTGGGAATTTGATTGACCGGCCACTGTAACACGACTCACTCAAACTTTGTCAGCCAAAATGACCAACGGATTGGAATTTATGCTTTTGGTTTTTGACAAGAGGTGGAACTGGCGTAATTTCCTTAAAATGATTTTTATGTAACTTATAATAAATTATCATGGAGATAGGATGTTTTCATTGTAAAATATATTTTTATAAATGCTAAAAGATGGCGTTCAAATCTCAATTCCTAAAAATGGATATACCTACATAAATGCAGAGTGGAAGATACTCTCAGTATCGCCCTGGTGAAAGACCACCATTCAGAATTGAAACGTTGCTTGAAATGGCTTTTAGCCGTGTTTGGTGACCAGATCTGAATAGCCAGATATTTTCCCACCTTCCTCTTCCCCTTCCCAATACCTTCAGCCTCACAACATTCCCCAATTGGGAATGCCATAGTCTCACTGGCTCCAGACGGTTGGCAGCAGTTGGGACTCTTGTGAGGTATTCATAAAAAAAATATATATATATTATATACTGGCTGGTTCGGAGTAAAGTCTCGAGGTTGTGAATTAATATTGTTATTTATATTATTATAATTACCCCTACCCCTTTCCCCAGATCATAATTCAATATCTACTAAAATATGCATCTCAGGTGTGGAAACCAAGCTATGCAGTACACAAAAACAGAATTATAAGCGTCCAAAATAGATTTTTAAGGTACCTAAACATGTGCTCTTTTAAATCTAATACTAGCAATGAAGACTCCACACAGTTTTTCAATTTACAGACATTAACTTCCTGAAGAAATGTAGCGGATTCAGTAATGTTAAACTTAGTTGACAGCCCTGATCTTCCATATCCCAAATCGCACCAGCAGACGACACCCACTTACTTTTTTATAATCCTCATTGCAAAACAAATTCCAAACAAAACTCTTTTATCTATAGATCTATACATTCATTACACGACCGCTCTCAAACTAGATAACTTAAACCACCTTTCCATCTACTCTAGTCCTTTTTACCTTTATCCCACTCCCATGTTCCCCTCCACCCTCCCTGCCCCCGACTAAAATAGTTAAGCAAACTGAATTTAAACTGGATATTGTCACATTTTACTCGTAGAATTTATCATCAGCAGTGGAAAATTTCTAATTGGCATGATTTACTATTTTTATAAAATTAATAAGAAATTATTTGTTTAGACCACTGTTTAACATATAAATATCAACATGTTTCAGAAGCGAAGCTTCCCTCATCAGGATACACAGTATACTAAAAAATAATGACAAGTACAGACAAATAATAAACAAAAATGAATATTAATTAATATTTATAAATTAAACAGTGGTGTAAACAAAGAATTTCATAATAATTTTATTAATAATGACTGCACAAAATAATTATACATTTATTGTTTGGAACTTGGATTGTAGAACAAAATAAAATAACATTGGGGGTGTTCGAACTCGTAGCACGGAGCTCGAAATTTGAACTTTTTTGTAACCGTTTCTTTTTTTTGGTGACCTCGGAGGTCAGTTGAAATATACCACATTGTTACTGTTAAAAAAATACAGATTTACTGTCTTTAATCCGATCCCGTAACCCATTCCAGCGCTAATGAAATAAACAAACCAACATACATACATACATATATATATATATATATATATATATATATATATAAAGTTTAAATTCTATATATATATATATATATATATATATATTCGTAATTTATGTAGTAGATTAACGGCCTATTGGGCTATATAGGAATAGTAAGAGTATGAAAGTGCATATAAAAGTAACTCAAATGTCATGTACACTATCAATTACATATTCTAGGATAATTACTACAAGTAGGTAACTACGAATCAGCGTTTTCTAATTACGCACAAAAACCATGCCTTTATTTCCAAGTCCTTGTATGCCACAAACACATAACAAGTGTTGCAGCAAACATGGGTTGATTTACGTTGACGCTGATTTTGGGGTTGCCTAGTTGTGGTAATTATTACCCCTCGATATTATATAATTAATATTGTCAGCCTTTTATTCCGGAACTAAAATCGATAAAGCAATGAAGATTATTTTTATTGATAAACATAATATCATTTTTGGTATTTCAATGAAGAAACCAAACTGTAAAAGCAGTAATAAAAAGAAAGGAAATGTGATGAAGTAATAAAGAAGTATCATTTATTGCTCATTGGATTAACTATTAGTAGCTATATTTATGGTTTATTGAAAAATCAAGCAGAAACGTTTTGTTAATCCTTTTGTATCGTAGGTAGGTTAGGTTATTTGAAAATATATAGATATCATAATTTGTTCCTCCCTATCTAGAACGAATACAAATTGGGGGTTTTCCTTTATTCAATAGCTGACGAACTAACTAACTAATAATCACGCTGTTTCTCCGCAGGGGTAGGCAGAGGACGAACCGTCAAACAACTCGATCTTGGCATACATTTCTTGCTCCATTCATATTCATACATTGTCTAATACATTTTCTTCTGTTATTCTGACTTCTGACATGGCCCGACTCAAGTATTTGATTCACTTGATCATTCCATGTCTTCCTCTGCCAGTTCCATGCCTCACTGCCATACATCAGTGTTGGTATGAGCACTCCATTGAGGACTGCTAGCTTCGCTTCTTTGGACAATTTTTTGTTATCGCCGACCGCGTTCAGTCCTCCGTTAATGGAGTTTTCTGCATTCACCCTTCTTTCAATATCCCTATTAGTCTTTCCATCTCTAGTAAACATACTTCACAAATATAGAAACCCATCGACCTGCTCCAAGTATTCACCATTCACAACTATATTGCACACTGTTTTCGTACCCCCTCCTTCAAACAATGACTTTAGACTTACTTACATTCATCATTAGCTCATTCTTCATACATACTAGGTTCATCTTATGGCGTTACTGACTTTGCGCAATATTTTATCATTGGATTTTTGTTTTCAATCTCGACCTCCGCAATGTTTAATTATTTTTGGAGGATATGTTTTTATTGTTAAATTCATATGTAATTTTTTTAGAATTAATAAATTGTTGTACATATTTTTTTGTATACAGTGCATCATTTATCATTTTATGTGAAATATGCTCTTAGAGACCTAATGTTCTTTCAAATAGAGGTAGCAATAATATCTAAGGTATTTCAAATTTAAAATCGATCTTAAAGTATTGAAAGAAAAAAAACGATTTTAAATTTGTTTTTATATTTTGATTACCCCACAATAGTCCAAATTGCTCTAGAGCTAGTAAAACCATGGAATCTCTAATAAGAGGCAATCCCCATATCTACCCTCAATCCTCAATAATTTGTTAGGCTGAAGGAAGTTGGGAGGGAAGAGGAAAGAGGTTCCTCAGGTCTCCCCGGTGAAAGACCACCATTCATAATTGAAAACACTGCTTGAAATGGTGTTAGCTATTTAATAACCAAATCTAAATAGCCAGGAAGTTCCCAACCTTTCTCATCCCCATCTTCTTTCCCTCCGAACTTCCTTTAGTCCCACATTGAGAATCCATATTTTTACTGTCAGTACTCACATAAAAAATAAAAAAAATTATTATTCGCCTATGTAATTTGGTATGTGGTTGGTTTGTTTGTTTGTTTGTTTGTTTGTTTGTTTGTTTGTTTGTTTGTTTGTTTGTTTGTTTGTTTGTTTGTTTGTTTGTTTGTTTGTTTGTTTGTTTGTTTGTTTGTTTGTTTGTTTGTTTGTTTGTTTGCTTGCTTGTTTGTTTGTTTGTTTGTTTGTTTGTTTGTTTGTTTGTTTGTTTGTTTGTTTGTTTGTTTGTTTGTTTGTTTGTTTGTTTGTTTGTTTGTTTGTTTGTTTGTTTGTTTGTTTGTTTGTTTGTTTGCTTGCTTGCTTGCTTGCTTGCTTGCTTGCTTGCTTGCTTGCTTGCTTGCTTGCTTGCTTGCTTGCTTGCTTGCTTGCTTGCTTGCTTGCTTGCTTGCTTGCTTGCTTGCTTGCTTACCGTATCGTCGAGGAGTTGGACGCGTACAGCGTGAGCGTGCGCCCGCCCTCCATGAGTAGTCCGCTCACGTACTCGAGGAAGACGACGGCCCCGAGCACGACCAGCAGCAACTTGAGCACGCGCGCCCGCGAGCACGCCGCGCTGCTGGCCGCGCCCCCGCCCGCCATCCGCGCCGCCTCGCTCACTGGGGTGCGCACGCCCGACGCCGACCTCGTCGCGCCGCCGAGCCCGTGGACGCGCACGCCTGGCAGGAGGCGAGCACGATCATGATCTTGCACCTGGAAATAAATAATAAATAAAATACTAATCTATTAACGTATCACTGGTATTATAAATATTATTTGTTCATTTGTAAAATCAACAGTCTATAATTATAATACTAATGAAGAATGTTAAATATAAACGTAGGAACTGAGCAACAATAGGTTTTCACACAAGTCTAAACAAAACGCAAAACAGTGAAAATAACACTAAATAACTAACTAACCATCACACCGTTTCCCCGGAGGGAGAGAGGATCAACCCTCACACAACTCTGTCTAAGGACACGCTCCTTGCTTCATTTCACATTCACAGATAGATACTCTTCTGTTATCCTGACTCTTGACATGGCCCGACTCAAGTATTTAATTCACCCGATTGCACCGTGCCTTACTCGGGCGTCCTCGACTTCTTTTACCATTCACTTTGGCGTTATACGAGTATGTTTTCCAAATAACCCGTACCGGTATACGACGTCTTATAAAATTTGACATCTTTGATCTTCAGGCAAATGTCATAATCGGATTATTTGATCACAAAGCCACACAAAAAGCGAAAAGAATATAAAAAAGGCGTCGTCTAATCAGAGAATTTCAGAATGGTAGATACTCTCAGTATCGCCCTGGTAAAAAAAAACATTATTCGAAAACGTTGTTTGAAACGGCTTTAGCAGTGTTTAGTGACAAGATTTGAATAAGCAGATACTCCCAACCTTCATCTACCGTATCTCCTTCGTTCGAGAATTTTTTTTTTTAAATTTTATATGAATACCGCACAAGAGTCCCAACTGCTCCCCAACCGTCTGGAGCCAGTGAGACTGGCATTCCCAATCGGGGAATGTTGTGAGGCTTATGGTGGTGGAGGGGGGTGGGGAAATATGTGGTTACTGAACACGGCTAAAGCAATTTCAAGTGACGTTTCTATTCTGAATGGTAATTGAATTGGAGATGCCATAGGCTCCACAGGCTGGGGCGACTCTTGTGCGGTATTCATATAATGTATTTTTTTAAATACTTACAAATAGGTGAGTTATCTCACATTTAAAAATTAACATTCCATAAATTATCGCACCGGAAAAAAACGGTTTGATTTAATTAAACAGATAACGTTTTTATTCCACTCGTGTGTGCCGCGTTTATTGCGCCGGGACAGAATTGGCTTGCATTTCGCTTGACGCGTGTGATTCATGATAAATTATAAGATCGTGTAAAATGATTCAGGGAATCAGTTCTACAATCTACGCTCCCAACTCCCACTCGCATCTCGGAGTGGTGAGATGATTGAGGAGCTGAGATTTGACACCAAGACTAGAGAATGAGCTCAGTTTTGTACCAATTACAGGGGGCAAATCAGCGGCTGACCTCCGCGGCCCCTTGTCTCAAAGAGCTGCATTTGTTAGGGTTGCCGACTGTCCACTTTTATTATTTAGGTCTTATTTTTTTGGGGTATCTCAGTGACCCCTCAAGGTAAAAGTTTTATTTTGCATCTTGGCATGTCGAAAGTTAAAGAAAGACAAACATTCCCCGTTATCAATAACCTGACAATATTTAAATTCCTCCTATTACCATCACAAATGGAAAATGTTGCACGTGAAATGATGGATGACTTTGGTAGCAGAGGATTGAACCCGCGACGCCTGGTTGGAGAGCCAACGCCTTGGACCACTCGACCAGTTGGAACTCTGATGTAGTATTCACATAAAAAAAATCTGCCCAACCTTGCGGGAAAATGGCGTGATGGTTAACACTCCCGTTCAGAAGGGGGGTAATACACTTACTCCAAACGATAGTTTTGTGCGATATCTAAGTAGTTTTTTTACATCACAAACAACATAATTTAGATAATCCTAGAAAAAAGTATTCGGTATCGGACTGCATTAAAAAAATACAATTTTTTAGGATATTAAATAATATCTATCAAAATCCGAGGAAATTACTCCCCCCTCCGCGATGTGCGACTTTTCCATTTTTGCTTTTTTTTTGTTAATTTCCCCGCCGCAAACAAGCCGTAATATATATACCTTTTACCGTTTTGCATTATTTAATGATTGACTGCTGGCCGAAGATGGGCGGAGTCCGGTTAAAACGGTACTCACTAATATCTGAGTGTTAGTGGAAAGGTCATAAAGAATATTACGAGTCACAGTCGTTTCGCGAATTTATGGGGGACCCTAGTGACTCCCTCGGATCTTATGTTAAATTTTTACCTTCCGGTACGTAGAGGTTAAAAGCCTCTCAATAATGAAGAGGAAAATCAAGAATTTAATTTACTAAAAAAGCTGAGCAATACAAGCAGAAAAATTGACCGAACCCATCAATTGATTAACAGAAAATCGTACCCTTTAATTTTTTTGTTGTCAATCAACGTCTAATCACAAAAATTCACCTGTTTATACCTATAAATTTATAGATAGGCTTCATAAATCCGATTTTTACGCAATGGATCTGATAAATAAGAGTAATAAAAATCAGAGGTCAGAAAGCAATTTCGAAACCTTTAAGAAAAGTCTAACAACATATCCATTTAAAGGGGGTACAAACTTTAACAAGAAAACGCAAAGCGTCCTCGAGTTGATGTTAGTCATTAAACGGAGCTATAGAAAAATTACCAATTTTATTATTATTAATAATTCAGCATATATAATCAAGTGATAAAGAATGAAGTTGGCCAGACGATTTATTATGTTATCAGTACATCAGATAAAGGTGATAATACTGATAATATATACGAGTACATAGTCGAGGAATGAAAATGTCATCGTTTGTAGTAGGAGAGATAGTTTGAAACTAAAAATAATAATATATTATTATATACACCACATATCCCAATAAACGTCAAGTCAACACCGGGAAGTATGTATTTACTTACCGAGAGAGTTAATTATACATATTTAGTATATAATTATTATTATGTTTGTTCCGAACACTTCACCTGAAATAGGATATTTTCCGAACAGCTGAAATACACGAATACATGTTTTCAGAATGCCAAAAGATTAATACGTACCATGAATGTCTCGAGAATTGAATCAATGCATAAATTTGAAATATTAATTGCTCCAATCCGGTAGAAACTAATCACTCAGCCTTATTGAAAACTTGGACTTGGGACTGTTGCATATTGTTGCAAAAACCCATTATATAATTTTAACTTCAAATTAAACCATTTCGTCAATAAATTTGACACAAATCAATGAAATTCGTGTGCTTTTAAAAGAACAATAAAACCGGTACTAAATAAAAAAAAGGGTGGGTGCGAGAATTTTAACTGTTTAATCGCACACATTTAAAGATAAGCGATGATTGCTAGTAAGATTCAATTTGATACCGTGTTATGTGATTAGTCATCATTACCCCCACGCCTTCAGAAACTAAGTAGATTAAAGATCCAAAATACGCGTCATATTTAAAAAAAAAAATAGTTTATTATTTTTAAAGTTAAATTTTCCATGCCAATAAAGAAAACTGGCTCTTGAGTTTGGTGCACGAGAAACATGTTAATAACAATAATAATAAATAGTTAAACATAACAAACAATATAGCATATAAGTAATGAACGTAGCACTAGACATTAGGTAGCACTATGGATATAAATATATGGCTGATACTTTCAATCATCATTTTTATTTGGATTTTAATAATTTTTTTTGTTTTGAGAAGACTATTAAAACGTTAAATCCCTTTGTAAATATAACTTTTTTTTTTTAAATACTGTAACATATTTATTTAATTTTTTAAATATAGTATATTGTTCGAATAACAGACATCAAATGGTATTATGGTGTTAGAATGATTAGATATGGATATCTTTTGAAGTAATAGAATTTAATTTTTAAATAAGGTTTTTTTTTCTGTAATTTTTGTAACTTCTTCGGGAAGATTATGAAAATATTTGTAATATTGAGTATTTTGTGACGACTTCAAATTTTTGGGACTCCAAAAATTTTGTACAATGTAACTGATGGAAATGAAGATGGTTTTTTTTTCAGAATACCTTTAATAATAAGTCTTTGAACCACCTTTACAGGGCTTACAATTTTTAATATGCACCACCCCATCCAATAATTCCATACTGAATTATTGAGTGTATTAAAGCGTAATAATTTATTTTATTTTTTATTATCTAATCTAATAAATATATAAATACATTTCTTAATGCGCCTAATAAGTTCACATATTGTCAACACAGTTTGTTTCCGAGGAAGCTACATAATATATTGTATCTTTTTTAGGGATTGAAAATCTAAAGCCGTTTTGGAAAATCCGGATTTTCGGATTTTGTGAAACTCTAAATTCGGGTATCCAGACTCAAATGTGAAAAATAACAACAACAACAAAAATGTTTTTTTCTGACAAATTAAGAGGATACATCATTTTTTTTAAAGTGCCACCTATCAAGTATTCTAATTAGGGTGCATTATCATATTCATATACCTACATATTTATGTATATATATTTAGTTTCAGACAAAACAAAATTTTATTATTATTTCATCAAACAATGTGAACATTTGGTTATTGGATTAACAACCCTATTATTACAAATTTACTTATGTCTTAGAAACGTCTACATAATATTAAGTATTGAATGCCTATTAGCCTGTTGGATGAGTACATTTCGTGACATTGCGTTACTTATAACGTTTTGTTTTAAATTTTAAATCCGGATCATTTGAAATTCATATTACAAAAATTGGGATTTTTTTCCATGAATTTGGATTGCGAAAAGTTCCAAAATCCGGATTGCAATCTCTAATCTGTTTGTCTCCATTGGGATTTGAACCCAGATTTTAAGGTACGGAAGATAGCTTTGTAGCTTATTGAATGTGGGCTGCTCGGATATACAGTATTTACAGAAGTTACGTAAATACTATTTATACATACTAAGAGGCTGTTTATTTGAAAAGTTTAGTAAATAATATACAATTATTATAATTTGATAGCCCTACTACAAGAGTTCAGGGTTATAAAAGTTAATCTACTTAATTACCAGCAATCTACGTAAAAGTATATAAATATAATTAGTTAACTAACACAACACCATTATTTCGCACACACCTAAATAAACAGTAGCATATTAATAGCGCGTACGAGGGAGTTCAATAAAAGCTGTTGTAGATACAAAATTGGAGAATTCAACATTTTTAATACGCACATTTTGTAGGAGAAACCTACGCTAATTGATCGTCACATTATAACAAGAAGGTTTCATCTGACACAGCACTGTTCTGAGATAATGAGGTGCTTTAGACCTATTACTTCAGTACAGTGCTGCGACAGTGGAAACCTACTCGTTCTAAGGTGACGTGAGGTAATCACTAACTACTACGTCCTACATGTCAATTCTTTCCAAAACATACAACGACAATATGTCAACGCCAATAAAGACAACCGTAGCCCGTTGATATGAATTTTAAATGTCAAATTAAAAAAAAATAACAAACTGTCAGCGACAAGAATTTCCCGTTCTGTGGAAAATACATAATTCATGTGACAGGTGACCCTGGGACCGGCACTTTCAATACTAGATTTAGGTTATTATTAGTCATGTATACAAAAGAATACTATTCATAAAGGTAATACAAACAAACCTTGAATTCTAAGAAATTGTTTCAGTTTTCATGAAAATACACTACAGACGATCGATGAATGAATTATGTTACAATAACTATGAGACAGGTAAAATATCAGCTTCGGAATCGCCTCGGGATTCTTAGCACTTATAATTTACAAATAATACATCGCATCAGTGGCGTGCATTGCTCTATGACCAAAGGTAGGTGTTTTTCAAGTTCGGGTATGAATTGTGAATAGAATATTTGTAAATGACCATTTTATTATCGCCTTTCGCTGATTTTTGTGGCCAGCTGATTTAATGAGCGTACAAGATTCCAGTCGTATTTTAAAAGTTTCTTCACAGAGTTATTTTTTCTTAGGGCAGGCACAGCTTTTTAGCCTTTATGAACTGCACGCCACTGCATCACGTGTGCATAAGATCGAGCCAAGCTATGTTATGTTAAGTGATACATTATCAAAGTTAGTGCGATCATTTAATTTTAAAAAAAAAATGACATAATGTATTTTTGAATATCTATGGAATTAGGTAATCAAACCCATACCACTGTTGCTCCAAAATAACAAAGTAATTCAGGTAATCATATCGTTTCTTCACTTTTTGCAGCTGTGATGTTATAAAACATAAAGTCTCGCAGTTAATATTTTTTTGCAGAATGGCGAAGAAATGAATAAACCTCGCGAGCTCATCGTCACCCACAATGAACACACTCTTAAGTCAACTTTATAATTAGTTTTTGTGTTATGAAAATTTAATATGAAAATGGTCGGTATTCATCCCCGTGGAAATCCCCTTGGCCGCCCTAAATAAAATGTACGGAAAATTCCAGCGTGCGTAATCACCCCAAATTATTAATATATTCCGCAGACTTTCTTTGAACTAACACCAATAGGCAATATAATATATAGTATACACGCAAATATAATATTGTAATTTCACGTCAATTTCTATTGAATAATTCAGTTAGGCCGAATTAAAAACCATTCAAAATACGAAGGCCGCGCACTTTACTGCTATGTTAATTGTATAATCACCGCTATAAAACCTTTAGTCTTAATATTTTGTAAAGCTGTAACGATCATTGATTAACGATAAAGGAGCATTATTCCGTGTGCCAATGGCAAACCATTCGACTTCATACTTAACCGTTAGAGTGCGGCCCAGCGCCATCAAGTTGTAAGCTTTAGATAAGTAAATTTCGACGCAGCGCTGCAATTTTTCAGTGTGCTTTTTGTTATCCTCTGGAGAGCACGTGTTCAATTTGAGCGTGGTATATTGCGGTTGGCGCAACTGTATTTATTGTTTACCCTGTAAAAATAAATACACCCTAAAGTTAATCGATATTTTTCACCATGTCGGAAGTTAGTTCTATTGCGGATGATCGTAATGTATCAAATGACAGCGGCAATACGGACGACGAGACCTTTGTTCCTATAAATGAATGTGTGCAGCAAAGCAAATGAGATAAGGCGATCCAATCTCACATGCGCTCAATGTGAAAAGGGACTACATGGACCACGGGAAAACATGATTGTGAAGTTATATAATCTTATATTTTTGTAGTGTAAATATGTAGTTTTTTAATAAGAACTATAATATTCATAAAATTTCATTATTTACTTGTAAAAATTTGAAAAAAAATCATTCAAATTAATTGATATTTGTCCAAGTTATTGCATTTTTATTGAATACCATACTTTTTTTTATTTAAAAACACAGAATATCGGTCTGTAGCAATTTATATACATACTTGAAAAATAAGCATAGCACTAAAACGGTTAAGCTTGAAGACACACGCACCGGTTTTGCCGGCCGGTTTTCGACGGCCGGTGCTAAATTGTATGGCGATGGTCTCAGGCCGGGGCCGGAGTAAGTGTGCAAGTATTTATTTTATTTTTTATATTAACGGGCCATTGTCCAATTACCCAACACGAAATGAGATAAACAAGAGCTACAGAAAAGAACAGCACATACTTAATACACGAATGAAGCAACGCCAAAAATATACATTTGAGAGAACATTCAAGTCAAAGCCTGAACAAGGTTTTGGTAGTTTCCACGATATTAGACATAATAATATATTTTAAATAATATTCTTCGAAGTATATTTTCGTAGAGCTTGACAAAAATCATTTAGACTGGTACAAGAAATTTCAAGGCACTGGCTGGAGTTAACAAGTCTCGACAATCTGGACAGTGGAGAATGGTACCCATAATTAGTAGTATCGATTGGGGAAAGGCAATTCATTGTTTCTAAGTCTACGGCAAACTTATGTATATTGCCATACAAATTAGTACCGGCCGTCGAAAACTAGCGCGTGTGTCTTCGCACTCAACGATGAAAGAACTAGAAGTATTGACTTATTAGAATTTTACGCGTCGTTTCAGCGTTGTTATAGTTAAGCTGCCCTTAAGCCCTGTTTAAAACCATTTTAAGCATGCATACGCTGTGTTTAAGTAAAGTTATTCACCATTCCGAGGTTACGCGCCGCGTAATATTTACACCGCGCTTACGAGAAAGGGGTATACGCTTATGTTTATTTTCGCAGAAAACAATCATATTGTGATTTGACAATTCACTTTGTACGAAGCAACAATATATATATATATTTATTATACCGGTTGCGATTATACCAAGCTTCCTCGGGGCAGTATATGATTATCAACTGCGGATAATTAACTATACAGGAAGGGAAACAAAAAACCACTGCCACGCGCGCTAAAACAATTCATCTAAATAATGACCAGATATGTACATATGGTAATGACTAATGACTAATGACGTTCTACAAAATTAACACAAAATCAATAAAATAAGATATAATCGAAACAGGGAAGTAAAACATAAATTAATTCATTATAGAAAGAAAGTGCTTTAATCATCCTTAGAAAAAAAAAACCATTTGATGATTTATTTGACAGTTACTTACTTTTCATTACATTACAATATTTGGAGAAAATATTATTTTAATAAAAAGGACACATTAAATTTCATAACTACAGATTGAAAATAAAAATGCAGTCGAACTTATTTGGATAGCGATTGTAAGTAAGCAATTTTAGGGTAGATATTCAAATTTCTATATACACATTACAAACTTCCCTTGAAAACTTGAAGTTTTTATGCACTTAAAAAAAGTAATTTTTGAAAATAATCTCATTCAGGTGTCTAGTTGAAAAATGAATTATATGAAATTCGTTGGAGAAAAAAATAGCAAAGTATGATCCGAAAAATATAAATAACACGACAAGTTTCTGTTATTAAACATGTTATAACTATGAAAAAAATTAACGCGTTTGTAATTCTTGCTTTATTGTGTTTTATTAAAGATTTTTTAAATGATCATTTACGCTCTAAGAGCAATTTATATTAGCCCGTCCCTCTCTCTTCCGTATTAACATATCTCCTTTTCAAATAATGTTCAGTTTCCGTTCGGATGATATTGCTGGGTAATAGAAAAAAGCTGAAAAAAATAGACATTTGTGCTGCGTCCAGTGTGAATGTTTATTGTCAGACCTAGACTTCAGGGACGGTTGGTTTACGTTTAGTAAATAACGTCTAGGAAAACGGTCGCCACGCGTCAAACCAACCAACCATCGCAAGCGACGGCAAACAACCAAACATAGCACAAAGCACAAAGCACAAAGCACAGGGAGAATTGAAACACCGACACGGAGGTTTCAAATTACTACCATTCTGTCCCAGATGTGAGCATCTCTCAGCATTAGGTGCTACTCAATAGTCAGCGATGGTAGACACTCTTAGTATCGCCCTGGCGAAAGATCACCATTAAGTAAATAACGTTTAGGAAAACGGTCGCCACGCGTCAAACCAACCAACCATCGCAAGCGGCGGCCAACAACCAAACATAGCACAAAGCACAGGGAGAATTGAAACACCGACACGGAGGTTTCAAATTACTACCATTCTGTCCCAGATGTGAGCATCTCTCAGCATTAGGTGCTACTCAATAGTCAGCGATGGTAGACACTCTCAGTATCGCCCTGGCGAAAGATCACCATTAAGAATAGAAACGTTGCTCTAAATGGCTTTAGCCGTGTTTGGTGACCAGACCTTAACAGTCGGGAACTTAATAATCCTCTCTACCATCTTCTTACCTTTCCCGCTCCCTTTAGCCTCACAACTTACCCCAATTGGGGACGGCATTCTCTCAGGTAGCTACATACACATACTACATAGAGATGCCTTTATTTGCATCCATTCGATAACATATCCGGCGTCGCATCGTACAGCATCCGATATGCCCCCGGGGACTGGTAGAGCGAACATTCTTCAACACCCTGCTCTGTGCTTTGAACCTATCTACGTTCGTACGGTCGCCACCTCTAAACAAAGTGACCTCTCACGTGGGTCGCAGTACCCTGTCCCCTGTACCATTTAATCCCCTTCTCCGCGTATCGGGTTCAAACATCTAAATGTTCGTTTTGCATAGATCTCGACAGACCACACGACATGGCGTCGGAATTCCCCTAATCAAGGAATGGGGAAAACTCATTTAGGCTCTGCTCTGGCCTTGAAAGGCGTTATAACTATTACTGCCGTCCGCACTAAGAGTATATACGTACAGTAAATATGGTAGAGAATTGTTTGTATATTATGAAGTACAACAACTTTACATATAGGGTACAGGTAAAAGTAAACGTTGTCACTTGAATAGAGACATTGAACGGAAAAAATATTTATTCAATGTTATTTTTTTGTGAATACTGAACGAGAGAGTCCCAACTGCTCCCTGCTGAACGGAGACACGTGGAACTATGGAATCCCCAATTGGGGTATGTTGTGAGGCTGAATGGAGTAGTTAGACGAAATAGATGGGGAAAAGGAGGGTGGTGTACCTGGCTATCAAGATCTAGACACAAAACATTGCTAAAACTATTTCAAGCAACGTTTTGATTCTAAGTGGTGATCTTTCACCAGGGTGATACTGAGAGTATCTACCACCCTGGAACGTGCCGCAAGTATACAATATATTTTTACATAAATATGTGAAATAACATAGATTAATTAAATAAAATTTACTTGCGAACGCTGGGATTCGAACCCGCGACATACAGATTCGTAGTCAAGGATCCTAACCGCTCGACAACGAAAGTCGTCATTCTTGTAATGTCCTTCAAAGTTAACAATCAACACAAAAACATCCCTCTACGAAATGAATAGAATAGATCAAACACGTAGACAACCGCGTAAACACCACGAAGGTTGTCCTCGTATCGTTTGACAGGCAACGAAATTATAGCATTTTCCATTAAAGGGAAAACATGCAATGTCACATATAAAACGGAAAATCACCATTTCACATGATGCTTTTCAAGGAAATTCTTTTTCAGAAAAAAAACACCGAAGATTTCTGTTGAACCGACATCCAAGTTGAAAACAACGCCAAATGAATGCTTTGAATACAGTTTATGACAGAAATACGCGTTCTTTTCCGTTTTCTTGTTTCTACTAAGCACATGTACCTGCACGATGGAGTGGTTAGCCAAGGTACATTCTGAGGACACAAGGACAGTCTGACGTAGATCAACACATTCCATTACAGTATCCAACACACAAATATTAATTACAATCATTTCAAGTAGGTCTCTATATCATCTATCTGACGTACATCGAAAGGCAATACCCGCAAATTGATAATCCAAAAATAGATGACATCAAAACAAATATATTCCTATATTGTAACTAACTAACTAACCAACCATCACGCCGTTTACCCGCAGGGGTAGGCAGAGAGGACGGACCGCCAAACAACTCGATCTTGACATACACTTCTCGCTTCATTCACTTTCATACATTCTCTTCTGTTATTCCGACTTCTGACATGGCCTCAAGTATTTGATTCACTTGATCGTGCCATGTCTTCCTCGGTCGTCCCCGGCTTCTTCTTCCATTCACATTCGCGTCATATATTCTCCTTACACTCCTTTCTTCGTTCATTCGCTCTACATGCCCAAACCGTCTAAGCGTCCCTCTCTTAATCTTGATCACTACGCTTACATCAGCCTTGAATTCATTATGAATCTCAACATTTTTCACACGATCATACATGGTTTTAGCACACATTCGTCTCAGAGATGTAATTTCTACAGCATTCAGTCTACTTTCATCCTTCCTCCGCCAGTTCCATACTTCACTGGCATACATCAGCACTCCATTGTGGATGTGGACTGATAGCCTATATTGTTCGTATAATTATTAAGGAAGATACATACCACTTACTTCAGGCACATTTTCTAATATATATAATTCGGACGTTAATTAAGTAAATGGGTTTATAGCTAGCGTATCTACCATTACTACGAGGAATGGGGAAGGTGGGTATAACATTACACGAACGCCGGAATGACCGTCACGGCCTGATTGTGTCAAACGTACTGATATCCTTTAAGTTTTCAAAGTCGTTTAGAAAGTTTTGACAAGTGCTTCCGTCACCATAAACAGCTTCATTGTTTACTGTCACAGCACACAGCACAGTATCGTGGGCGCTGAATGAATGCACGGAGGCAATAACGACCAACGCGATATCAAATTAGCAATCATTTCACTTTCGTCGGTAGAAATAATTTAAATCATTTAAAAATTGATTACTTGCGGCGCTAAATTGTGAATGCGAGCAATTTAAAAACTCAATAGCAATAACGTATTATATTACAAATAAACATAATTTATTCACTTTTTTTAAAATATGTACAAATATTGCGGACTAGTTTTGTCACTAACGTAACATCTTGGGGGCAAAAATAAAGAAATCGAAATAAATATTTTAAGCAACACCTTTTGCAATACGGCCTCCATGGTCGAGGGGTAAGGCTCTCGACTACGAATCCGAAGGTCGCGGGTTCAAATCCCGGCGTGCGCAAGTAATTTTTATTTAATTAATTTGTGTTGTTTCACAATTAATTCATTTAAAAATAATATATAGTATATTTGCGCACGTTCCAGAGTGGAAGATACTCTCAGTATCGCCCTGGTGAAAGACCACCATTCAGAATT
Source organism: Halesus radiatus (assembly GCA_022606495.2). Taxonomy (NCBI): domain Eukaryota; kingdom Metazoa; phylum Arthropoda; class Insecta; order Trichoptera; family Limnephilidae; genus Halesus; species Halesus radiatus. Next base: position 22,315 of record JAHDVE020010978.1, read on the forward strand.
GAAACGTTGCTTGAAATGGCTTATAGCCGTGTTTGGTGACCAGATCTGAATAGCCAGGTATTTCCCCTTTTCCCCACCTTCCCCTTCTCCTTCCCCTCCCCAATCCCTTCAGCCTCACAACGTTCCCCAATTGGGAATGCCATAGTCTCACTGGCTCCAGACGGTTGGGAGCAGTTAGGGACTCTTGTGCGGTAGACATATAAAAAAAAATATATATATATATTTTAAAAACAATGGTTTCCAACTAACTTCCATTCACTGTTTATTATTTTTTAAAGTTCACCCAATAATGTCTTCGCAGAAAATCAATTGTAGCTTCAGTGCTAACGTAAAAACACCAGAAATATTAAAATTAAAATACTGCCTTCGGAATTTGTAAAAAAAGCCTTCAGCCGAGAATATTTTAATTTAAAAGTTACCCATGGTTGGATTCAACTCAAAATTACATTCAATGCCAAAGAACCGAAAATCGCCCGGAAAAAGCGTGCAAATTGTAGACGGGGAAGAATTTCATCAAAAAGTTTTATTTCAAAGAGAAGATTCATACAAAGGGAAAACGTTTGATATAAGCATATCCGGAGGATTTCAGGAAAATTAAAATAATCATAAAAAAACAAGATACTATAAACATTCCGAATATCAAACGGCAAATTTTAATCACAAGAAAAACAAATTTTCGTAAAATACAACAGTTAATAATAAATTGTACGCATGGCGCACGCTAATTCAGGAAAACCTTGTTACCAAACACGTTTTACGGTGGCTTCAAAATGTTATAAAAAGCATAAAATCTATAGAGTACACCTGCATTACCTACATGCTTATTGCTTACACCTACACTCGTGCGGAAGGTTAATTGTTCATTGGAGTATTTCTGATGCATTATAGTTCATGTTGATGATAGCGCACACCAGTTAAATAATTAGATTAATTAAATAATGCGTGTCTAACTTATCTGATCACACACTCGACTTGAAATAATAATTAATTATTCATCGCTTCGTGAAAACATACTGCCGCGCTACGCCGTGTAACAAACACACGGGAAGGATTTAATGGAAAGATAGTACTATAAGAGCATCACTTCAGTATTGTATCTGTATCTGTATCTGTATGGCCGTTCGGCGAAATGACATAATGTAAAAACCTTAATTATTAAAGTTCCGCAAATAAATAACATTTAGAGGTTGATATTTTTGGCCAACATTCAATATCTCGGAATATATTGAACAGAAATCGCCAGTTTAGCAATAAAATGTAAACATTTAATAAAGTGGAAAAAGATTTATTCATTACTATGGCACCACCAAGCTACTAAGTTTGTCTAATTTTGTTCCCCCCATCCAAATTTATTCACAATCTGGTTTGACATTTCTTTAGAAAAGAGACGAAACAACATAATTGGAATTTTTATTTATAATTTTGATTTGTGAAGTTGATTTTGTTTTTATCTTATTTATTTAACAACTAATACACAGTTATATTGATTAATAAATACAAAAAATCGCCTTCCGTGTAATTATCTTCCTTGCAAACCGTTAAATAATAAAAAGTTTTGATGTAGAATCATCCCCTTTCAGAAAGTACCACTAATTTCTAAGCACCGTTTGCTAAAAGTAAAAAATATGCACTTGAACCATTGTGCTTTTTTAAAACATACATTCATCTTCCTATGAGCCATCTTGGTGTTGCAATTTGAAACCCGTTAAACGATCGCATCGCCCTTAGTTTTTGTGTACCATAAAAAGTCAGAGTGAGCACATTAATTTATCCTTAGTATTTCTCGGGAGACAATGATGAGGAAAGTAATAAATCCGTTACAATAAACTGATATTTGCCGCAAGCCTTCAGGCTGAAACTAATACGTATTACACTTTATGATACGTGAACGTGATAGGGTATCGATACTCGGGACCCAATTCCTACAGAGAGGAAAACCGACATAATAATATGTAGGGTTGATAAGGGACCCTTTATCTCAATTCTCAATTCAGCCCCTTTGTTTTCCATTACAACCGAGCCCGCTCGGATCCAGTCTGGAACTGCCAAACTTAAACTTACCCACAAGCATCACAATAACCCCATCCAAATACATAAACACAATTTAGTAACCTTTATCTTCATCAGAGTTCATTAGTGTCCCATACTCTGTGAATGCGGACATATTCAAACAACAGAACACATCGTAGAAGAATTTCCCCTTTATAAGTTTCCTTGTCTGTGCTGAACCGAGTGACTCCCGATGCCTTCGATTAGCTGAATAACCAACCTCAGCATCCCGCTATGTCCTCCCTCCACCATACGAAGAAGAAGAAGTGCCCCCCCATAGGTGCATATTGTAATGTTAACATCAATATTCACCGAAACGATTATCGAAACATTATTATCAGATACAAGTACTTCGTAAGATTGGATAACAAGTACACGGATTTAATAAATAGTTTCATATTTTATTATATAAATCGATTATAGGTATCTCAACTTATTAGCAGATCACATAAATAGAAAGGTTATTAATATATGGAATTGGAATGAGATTGGATGAGGACGATTCACGTTATAATATCAAGTGTTACATTGATAACGCAATATGCCATAATATCTTTATCAATGATCTCTACAAAACGTATTGGAAATCCGGTGGTGTGAAGGCTATAAGCTATAACGCTCTGGCAGAGGTAGAATCCCAGAACGGGTACCGACTTGCTCAGTCAACAACAAAAGCGAAGTCAAGTGAAGATTTAGGACCTCTTAAGCCAAAGTCTCGAAGCCTGTTACATCATATCGTTTCGAGGAGACTTGACATGATCGTGATTTTTTTTTGTGAGTGGGCACGGGCCCACTTAAACATTACAGAACATAATAATGTGAACGATAAACGTGCATAAAGCTTATAAAAAGGTGTCAGCGGAAATTGATTTTATGGCCCATAAAATACATTAAATCTGGCACTACTTGACTACAGGTAGAATACTAAGCGTGCGCTCTTGGTGCAGGAAGCTTTGTTTTCCAATCCCATTCCAGAATCCGATTCCGGCTCGGAACAACAATCTTGGCTGGAGTTGGAAATAGCTCAGATTAGTTACGAATCCGATTCCGGCTCGGAACAACAATCTTGGCTGGAGTTGGAAATAGTTCAGATTAGTTACAAGTCGGAATTAGGAACGCTACTGACCATTGAAACTGCCGACAAACAAATTAGTGCATCTCCGGGTGACATTTCCTGGTAGCAAGTTTTGAGCGAATGGTATCAGGATAGATGATGCTTTAAGGTTTACTCACATCTACCAGCACCGCGTAGTGCGGTAAAGTAGAGACACGACAACATTAGTTGCTTACATTGTCTATGAACACATTCACATTACAACGTACGTAAGCGTAACGTATCCGCGCATGCACGGGCCAGCACCGACCGAGATTGTCGACTAGAATATTTTGACTGTACCGTGGTGACGTCTGCACCTGCGTAGTTAGTATGAACACATACCGTTAGCACCGCCATCTTGGCACCGCCGTTAATGGGCGTCAATAGACACAGATATTGCTAAAACCAAGAAGATGGACAACGAAAAATTGATTTAATTGGTCAGGGAAAATATGTCATAAAATAATAATAAATATCAGAATCTACTATATATATAAAAATGAATGTTTGTCCTTTTTCTTGAAAATTACTAGACCGATTTCGCCGAAAATAGCACAGTTTGTTCTTATTAGTGACGGGAAGGTTTAGATAATTTTTTATATGAATACCGCACAAGAGTCGAAACTGTTCCCAGAAGCCAGTGAGACTATGGCATCCACAATTGGGGGATGTTGTGAGGCTGAAGGTATTGGTGAGGGGAAGGAGAATGGGGAAGAGGAAGGTGGGAAAGAGAGTAGTTTGAATGAAAGTAAAACTGTTGCTATAACGGTTTAAAATTAGTACAAAACCATTTAACTCGCCATGTCGTATTGAGGTTAGCCTATACCACACTGGTTAGCCACATGTTACATATTCAAAAGGTTTAATTGGGTAGAATATTTTCAAAATTGAAATCACAAGTAGGTACCTACCTGCTTAAAAGCTTTATTATTTAGGTACACATAGAAAAAATAAATGTTTGGAATGAAATAAAATTTTCAAATGAATGTTTGTTTGTTTAGAGATAGTAACAGTCGTCACAAGGCATTACTTTCGCTGTGAAATCACTTATGGCACCCAGACGACAAGCAACAATTCACAACTTCATAACATTATTAAAAAAAAACCCCGAGTAAGGCCGGGTACACATCGGATAGTAGGATTATAAATAATAATACAGTTGATAGTTCAGTTGACAGTCATACTCGCGCATGTGAGGTGTCTGTACGGTGTAATGTGAATACTCCGTTCCTGCACTGTACTGTTCTACACTGCACTAGAGTTGAGTAAAAAAACGTAAAACCGTTTTCATGAAAGCGTTTAAGTTAGGAAACGGTTGCAACCGTTTCGAGGATTTTAGAAAAACCGTTTTAAAAAATCTGTAACTACGTCTCCAATAAACCCGCGCGAAATGATTCCAGTAGAGGAGTAGAGGATAATTCGCTTCAGAATTACGCACGAAACATTTAAAACAGCTCCCCGCAACATTTACTAAACTCGTAACCATCGTAAACCGTTTGAAAACGAACGCTTTCGCGTGAAACGCTTTTTCCCGACACCCCGTTTCTGACCGTTGCGGCAAAACGCTTTAAAAAATGTAACGCCCTCCCGCAACGCCCGCCCGCAACGCTAAACGCGAAATGCCGTAACGCTTTCTTGTAAAACGCTTTCTCGTGAAACGCTTATTCGAAAAACGGCTTCGATAAAATTAAACGCCCGACTGCAACGCCATGCGATATTTGCCGTGACCCGTTTCAAACAAACGCTTTCGCCGCATCGTTCACCGCGAAATGTTGTGGTTTAATAATCACGATAGAATGGTTTCCAACGTTTTCGAGTTTGGGAGCTACTTTTTACCTTAATTTTTCGTGGACATCAACTTCTAAAAATAATTTTAGCTGTTTTTTTTGTTGTTTTAGTATTTCAGAACTGCAGATAAGTACTAATCTAGCAAAATCAATTTGTCCTACAACCATGCTATTATTTTTATCTTTCATGGTTATGAATTTAAATTATGGGAATGATAACTATTTTCTTCGTAATTGTTAAGATTGAGAAAGGACTCTTAGATGTTTTGGGCACGTTGAACGGATGACCGAAGAGAGGTATAAAGAGAATATATGGCGTGGAAGATAATGGTATAAGAAGTCAGGGACACCCGAAGAATATATGACATAATCAAGTGAAGCAAATACATACTGGAGTAGGTTATAATACGATATATGAATGTGAATGAAGCAAGGAGTCTATACCGAGACAGAGTTGTGTGGCGGTCTATCCTCTCTGCCTATCCCTGCTGAGAAAAAGCATGATGGTTAATTAGTTAGCGTAGTAATAAATGCCGTATATTCGCGTATAATATCAGCCGGGGTATCTAGACTTGAAAGAAGAATGTAAAGTGTTTTTTAGACTAGAAGAAAAAAAAATTGTAATGATTGTAATGTACAGAAACGGCAGACCCACTAGTGATAAAAAAAATATATTCTCAAGCAAACACGGTTCCTTTTGATGCGATATCTTTTCCTTTCGTGGGTACGTACTTCATCGAGTGCAATCCATCTCTGAAGTAAAAAGAGACTGTTCATGAAATACAATATAATGAACCACCACCAGCTAATGTTAGTAACGTAGAAAAAAGGTTAAACTATTTACCGTAGTGAATTGTGGCTCATTAAACAAAACGTTCTAATTTTTACTATTCGCCTTTACTTAATCTGGCTAGGTAATTCAAACCTGAATGTTTACAAAAAAGCCGACAGATCTGTTTATGGCGTGTCTCAAGTAATAATAATAAAATGTTGCAGATAATCAATATTATCTTTCCAAAAAGGGCCAGAGCATTTTGGTAATATCAAATATGGCACCGGGAAAATAAAAATCTTCGATTGTTCAGTGCCACATTTTAGGTGATATCGGAATACGCAAGAACAAGGATTGCTTATTATTGTTTCGATTTTTAGATCATTCTGGAAGATTCCTTTTTCAATCCATACATGCAGTCATAAAGTATATTATTTGGGGAGATTTAATATTTGAACATTTTGTCAGTTTAGTATGCGAAAAATTGTATTAACGCGAACATTGACAAGTGCCGTCGTTCAGTTTTATAATTTTTTGTTATTATTATATCAAGACTATTTTACCTACTTCTATGATGTCGTCGCATAAACGCAGAAAGGTTAGTGTTCTATGGACACATTTCGAAACTGTTGGGGATGATTTTGCCTAGTATAATATATGTAAGACGCGCATTTCATTTAAATCTACTGTGTCTAATTTGAAAATACACCTAAAGAGAAAACATCCCCTAGTACATTTAACTTTGTTCAATTCGGAAATCTCCGGTCGGCAAAATGTGATTCTTCCGCTGGCTAGGGTGGCTAGTCAAACTATAACCGAAAGTGATCAAACAAGTGTGAGTGTGAGTGCTTCTGAATTATCAGCTCAGCCAGTTGAAAAATCACAGGTCATAGCCAGCACTTCAGGTTTTTCTCTTGGAAAAACGACACAGCAAAATATTATGCCTTTTATTCCAAAAAACATTAGTTCGCAGGAAAAAAAAAAACAAATTGACGATTTGGTTATGGGCCACTTTATAGAAGATCTTCAACCCTTCAGCATGGTTGAAGATAGCGGTTTCGTCAAATTGATAGCTGGTGTAATTCCATCATACACTTTACCCAGCAGAAAATATGTGTCAAATAATTTGTTGTCATTGCATTACGATAAATGTGTTCTTAAAGTTGTAGACTTGTTAAAAACTGAGGCAACGAGTGTTTGTTTAACTACAGATCTTTGGTCTTCTTCCACGACCGAGAGCTACATGGCTATAACGGCACACTTTTTACTTGGTTTTTCAAACCGTTTTACTTGGTTGTGCCTCTTTTAGCGGGCCCCACACAAGTGTAGAGTTGGCTAAAGAATTAAAAAGGATCTTGGAAAAGTGGGAGTTAGGTGGAAAGGTGCTAGTTGTTGTGTCCGATAATGCATCTAACATCAAGGGTACTATAAATGACATTCTCAAGTGGAAACACTTTGGCTTTTATGCACATAAAATAAACTTAATTGTTCAAGATGCGTTAAAAATTGTTTCAGATACAACCAATAAATTTAAAACAATCGTTAGATATTTCAAAAAAAGTAACCTGTCTACTGAAAAATTATTAAAATATCAATTAAATTTGGGAGTTGTACAACCAAAGAAGTTACTGCAAGAAGTTCCGACACGATGGAATTCAACATATTATATGTTAAAACGCTTATCGGAGCTTCAAGAACCTGTACAATGTACGATAGCGGTAATTAACAAAAATCTACCGTGTCTTGCATCTGAAGATTGGGAACTGTGCAAGCAATTAATCGAGATTTTGGAACCGTTTGAGCATGTTACGAAAAACATCAGCGGGGAAAAATACATGACTGCCAGTCTTGTTATTGTTTTAACATCGGGCCTATTGAAAGTTTGTGGAATTTTATAGAAAGAAATTTTAGGTGCACAAGCAAAACAAGTCCTGGCAAAATTAATATTAGGAATAAATGATAGATTCGACGACATTGATCAAAATGAATCCTTAGCATTGTGCACATTATTGGATCCGAGATTCAAAGCGCGTGCATTTAAAAGAACGTCAGAGGCTGAGAATGCTAAGATGAAAGCTATCGATTTAGTCATTGAACTCTTAGATGCAGAAGCGGGAGAAGTTAAGATAATACCACAATGTGTTAATATTACCCCCACAAAACGTCACGAACTATGAATTCTATTTGACTTTGATACTGATTGTGAACACCATAGCATCGCCAGTTCCTCGTATTCCAGATCATCACGAGAAGTGATAATGTTTTTGGAAAAGCCCTTATTGCCACGACAAAATAACCCATTAGAATGGTGGAGACAAAATCAATATGTGTACCCCAATCTATCCAAAATATTCCGCAACAAATGTAACTTCTTGGCGACGTCAGTTCCCTGTGAGCGAATGTTTTCAAAGACAGGATTAATTTTAAGTGACAGAAGAACAAGATTAAAATCTAAAAAAGTCGAGCAACTGATGTTCTTGAATATTAATAAATTTTGAATCTTTTAAAACTCATAGAAATAGTTAACTCAAAATATTTAACCCAAAAATAAAGTGATGTAATAATAATATAAATGAATGCTGTAGTACTAATATTGAATCTCAGTTGGCCGTTATTATAATTGAAGTATATATATATTAATGCTCTAACTTTTTCGATTTTCAGACCACGCTATCCAAGCAAAATTCGACCCAAGCGCCCTATCCATTCGAAACACCTTAAGGTTCGTTTTCGGTCAAATTTGCGTGTCCGTTCCAGTCCTGTCTCGCGAAAGTCGACCTAACCGCCCGCCGAGTTTAAAACACCGCAAGGCTCATTTTGGCGTGCAACAAATTCAGAAAACCGAAGTTAGCCGCGGATCGAAACTCGCATTCTTAAAAAAATCTCTGGAAACTACTGAAAATTTTGTATCGAAGATATTGAACGATTACGGGTTCCATCTATCGGCGAGAACTAGAACTAACCTTAAATCGGTAAGCAAAAATTCAAATCCAATCGAGTCGGTTCTATTTTCAACCGCAATCTTCGTACCCGCCGGGTGGCGCTGCTCGATTTTCATTCGAGTTTCCAGCGATCTTTCTCACCCTACGTGTTGCCAGTGAAAGAAAAATAATTGGCCACGAGAATATTTAAAAAGAACGTACAAAAACAGAAAGTTGATCTCTCGGCGGTAAATTTTCTTCAACTATTGCCGTCGGCCACGAAAATACTTAATCTTTCATTTCTGTGAGTCGAAGAGGTTAAATAAATGGATAATCTTTACTAAAACAGGTGAAGGTAGTTTTAACAATCGCGACATTTACAGACACCCATGTCGAAAATTCCACAGTAATCGTTCAAACTTTTGACAGTTATTAAGTTGATAAAAATCTTCATTTTATTCTTTCGCGCTGATTCCGTTTTCTATGGGATCAGTTTGAAGGCAAGTGCAATATTACAAAGTACCTACGCAAAAACCTAATGTACGGAATCATTCGAATTTAATTTTCGAGTAGGTACCCAAGTTTTAGGAGGAACCTATCGGAATAGTATGAAAAAATTACTTTAAAGGTTTAATAATATTTAAAATGAACGAATTTCTTGAAATAAAATTACGAGTTTTTTTTAATGCGTAGGCGATTTTACACGGCGCCATTATTAATACTTACCTGACTAATATTGTAATACTAATTTAAAATATACAAGGAACAAATAATTCGGTGAACGAAAAAAATCGATAAAAATTAATTTATTGATAGAAAACGACAATTTTTTGGATGATTTTTTTTTAAATTTATATAGCGCTGTTTTTTTACTTTCCCCTTGAACTTAGCAATTAGCTCAGAAGCCCCATTTTGCAAGATGTGGCTCATATTTTTAAGGGAAAATATTACGCAAAACACATTTATTAAAATAAAATCACTAGGGGTGGGGTAGGGGTCGGGGAAGGAATAGGGGTAAGAGCAGGGGTAGGGGTAGGGGTAGGGGTAGATTTAGCCGATATGGGTATCAAACTGAGCGTCTCCACCTACGCAACGAGATTTGGGCAATTAAAAATTTGGCAACAAATTCCTAGGCCCCATTTGTCGAGATAAAGCTAACATTGAAAGTTTTTTTCTTTTCATTTTCTTTAAATATTTAATAGTGGTAGTCATAGGGTAGGGGTTGGGTAGATGTAGGGTAGGAGTTGGGTAGATGTAGGGTAGGAGTTGGGTAGATGTAGGGTAAGAGTTGGAGTAGGAGTTGGAGTAGGAGTTGGAGTAGGAGTTGGAGTAGGAGTTGGAGTAGGAGTTGGAGTATGAGTTGGAGTAGGAGTTTGAGTAGGAGTTGGAGTAGGAGTTGGAGTGGGAGTTGGAGTAGGAGTTGGAGTAGGAGTTGGAGTAGGAGTTGGAGTAGGCGTTGGAGTAGGAGTTGGAGTAGGAGTTGGAGTAGGAGTTGGAGTAAGAGTTGGAGCAGGAGTTGGAGTAGGAGTTGAAGTAGGAGTTGGAGTAGGAGTTGGAGTAGGAGTTGGAGTAGGAGTTGGAGTTGGAGTAGGAGTTGGAGTAGGAGTTGGAGTAGGAGTTGGAGTAGGAGTTTTAGTAGGAGTTGGAGTAGGAGTTGGAGTAGGAGTTGGAGTAGGAGTTGGAGTAGAAGTTGGAGTAGGAGTTGGAGTAGGAGTTGGAGTAGGAGTTGGAGTAGGGGTAGGAGGTTGAGTATAAATATTTTTCCAAATATTCGTTTTAAAAATTATTTCCAACACACACTTCTTCCTTCATCCACATTACAACACATATTCTAAATACACAAACCAATTGCAGCACTGCAATGGGCAAAACCTAGTATAATATTATCAGAGTGTGTGCATACTTTTGTGGCCTTATTTGTGATTGACTTTATTTTAAATTATCGCTAAAGTTGACCGCAACCCCGTCCTCACATTTTGGTAAGTTCATATATATATTTTTAATAGGAAGCCATGAAGCCTATGATTTATATTATCTAAACAACCTACATATATAACTTTTTATCATTCAACGTAATTATAACAGACGATAACTTTTATTTATTTTATATTTATGTATATGAAAAAAAAATTACGTTATTTTTAAACGGTTTCTAGAAACCGTTTATTTTGAGAAACCGAAACGGTTTCGGTTATTTTGAAAATGAAACTGAAACGCCCACCTCTACACTGCACGGTGGTGGTAGATGCAAATAGACCTTTAAATGTAGACATGGATATCTAGATTGTGATATTTCTTAGCGGGGGACATAATCTATTTTTATATTGTTTTCTTACATGAGTCAATGTTAACGGCTCGGATTAAGTTTCACGATTTTTTTTTATATTCAGTTTATGTATCCAAAACCTGAAAGAATAGCTTTATATGTTAGATAGGTACTTACGTAAACGTTATTTGTTCCGTGCACGGCATGAAAATAATATAATTTGAGTTTGCCGCCTTGAAAAATCTTAAAATTGTACAGATAACTGCATCAAATGGGCGACTTTAAAAATGGACATGCAATGGCCTGGTTCTCAGGTACGGACAGCATCGCTGAAATAATAAGATAAAGCCGGAATAGAGTATAGATGATATGTGCCGCGAGTATACCGTATCTGCCCGAGTTAGCAGTAATCCGATTTGGGGATTTGGAACGTCGGCGTCGAGGGAAATGGGTCGATTTGTGAATGCTCGGGCCGCGAATCACTCCGCCATTCCGTAGCGGCGAATAACAAGACACGCTTTTCAATTGTGTACCCACACCCACGCAACACTACACAATCAATGTAAACCTCCCTATAACGAAAGCACCTATTAGGTAAATCTATTTCAATCGAATAAAGGATAATCTTATAACGACCACTAACTGCTTATTGATTGCCTTTTAAGGGGGAGAGGGACTTCCGAGAGGGATTATTTATTCATTTCAAATAATGCTATATATTATTACGCAATACGATAAATGATTTTTTTTTAAGAGAATAATATTAATTACATATTTTTGAAATTTAGTTTAGCTTAGCATTTATCAAAATTATATCAGAAATATTACTTTTTTCCTGACCGTCTGCGAATGTTTCACAAAAAAAAAAGTTGAATAATTTGAATTACTAGGTTTTTCTTTGAAATGGTGAAAATAAAAACGAGTAGGGTGTAGTTTCATTCTTTCATAAAACGAACTTTAATGTTTTTTTTTAAATGCGAATTACAAAACTTTGGTTAAGTTCGTTGAAACACACGTACCGGGAAAGTAATGCAATTATTTTTCTCCGTTTTAAAAAAGATATTTTTAATATTAATTAAAAATACATACGACGAGACGGTCAGAAAAGGTCTAGCCTATGTAATTTAAAAAATATATGAAATAAATATTTTTTTCTTAAAAAACATTACGTTTATAAAAATGAACCGGACCGGTTGAAAATAAATAAGTGGGAAAAAGTTACAAAGATTTTTAAATAAAAAAAATCATTTTAATATGGAATTCCACCATGAATTGACAAATTCAAAATTAGAAACATTACGTTTATCATATTGCGTAATATTATCAATAATTAAAATGAACAAATAATCCCTCTCCGACCCTCTCTCCCCCTTAATCGCTTTCCCGCAAATGGAAGTAAAACATGCATTACCTTCTACCTTCTTGCTCGTAATAAATTAAATGAAAAAGGCTTATAATATGATTTCATTGATAGGGGAACAAAATAAACAGCAAAATCAATTTGCAAATGGATTGATAAAAAAATAACGAATATGGGTGATTGCACTGTACGGTGTTTGTGTGCCTAACCATGTGTAAAACCATAATTAAAGCGAAAGGGTCGTGTATTGTATTGTATTTTAGTCGAGTGCTTTCAAATAATAATTCCACGGATTCAACAATTCAATGAATCCAAATAGCGGTATCAAAAACAAATCATTATCAATTATCTTGCCGCGTTATCGCGTCGATTTCATAATCGTTAAAACTATAATAGATGGGAGGGATACTGTCATTAAAAGCACTCAAACAGTTCATTTCTATAGCGCATGAAACGGGCACGTTGTATTGAGGGATTTGGTAACATTGGAGAATTAACCATTGAAGAAGATAAAAAAATATCCATTTCTGTTTATCTGTGTTTAAAGTAATTAACACATTGATAAAAAGGCGGGAGATAAACATAAACTTGCAAACCATCAATCCAAGCTAAATGGTTTCTACGTAATAATAATAATTGGACGATTTGTATAGCGCCGTTTTTGTGAAAAATCACATCAAGGGCGCTGTAGTATTTACAAAATATGTGCGAGCTTTCGAATAACATTGAAAATACGCACGAAACTAGCACAAAACACAATCCACTTCAGTATCCCGTCACATGCCGGAGATGAGATGAGCTAAAGCGATCGAATTTCGCCCAATCAGATAGATGGCACCAGAGCACTCACAACATACTGATATGCACTCATAAACGTAAAACACATGGGGAATGTGGCACACAATTATTCTGCCGATAAACTTTTGTGTTTTAATGTGTGCAAATGCCATTTGAAACATGTCAAAGTCCGATTTCACATTATTCGATTGATATGCAATTCAAATTGACAACTGGCGGATGCTGGTGGCTGGTGGCCCCAGGGCAGACACTCACTTCAGGTGTGACGGGTGCAGGTTTCAACCTTTACGATTCTATTCCAATTACTACGAAAATATAAGAGGTCGGGAAACGAAAAAAAAAAACAGAAAGATTGAAGACAAAATAAATCGTTAATAGATATTTGTATATGCAACAAATGTATTTACAGTCTCCATCGCACCTCCTCCGAGTCGTATTCTCCGAGACCGGTCCGAGGTCCGTCTACTAAAGAGGTGTTAACTTTGATTTCCTTCAATTACTGAAGCTAAGCTCGCGACGAGTGAGTATCGCTCTAAACAATGGAGCACCGACTGACTGATAATACCTATACCTAATAAACGCAGGTAATCTTATCTACGGAGGTAGGTACTTTGCAATTTGTTGGGGCGTTTTTATCACAGTCTCGTATCAACCTGCCGATCACGCGGCTTGTTGGCTAATCAATAGGGTATTTTCCTTTTCTAAAAATGTGTTCAGATTCTAATTATAGATAAAAAAAACTCCCATTTCTACTTGAACGAAAATTTTTATTACAATAGAGATATTGAAGGTCTGTCGACAACTATTTTAATGTCAAAACCAAAACCATAACATAGGTAAATATTGAGAAAAAAAATCAGATAACGTTTTTTTCAGCAGACTGAAAAAAATCCTGAAAATCTTCATACAAAAAATGATGTCTGAAAAATAAAAATCATTCTCAACATTAATAACGTCCTATTTTTTAATCTTACAAATCTAGCACACTAAAATCACGAGCCGCCATTGCATGATAATCTACGTCAGGGTTTATTATCCTACCAAAACCGTTTTTTAAGGTGGAGAGGAATAATTTGTTAATTCCAAATAATGATAATATTATTACGCAATACGATAAACATGATGTTTATAAAGAGAAAAATATGAGTTACATATTTCAAAAATTTACATAGGTTTAGCATTCATAAAAATCAAATTAGAAATAAAAACTTTTTCTGACCCGTTCTACTTATGTTTTACAAAATATTTTTAAATATTAAATATCCTCAAAAAATCCTTTGAACGTTTTTCTTTAACTTGCCGTCATAAAAATTCCAATAAAAAATAAATGTTGGGTGCAGTTTAAGTTTTTTATGAACACTAACCTTCTTGTTTTTTTTAATGCGCCTTAAAAAAGTTTCGTAAAGCTTATTAAAAAAACTCAGTCGCAGATGATGGCAATTATTTTTCTTCGGTTTTTAAAAGTATTTTGAGATTTTTAAACCACCATTTAATTCAGAAAGGCCGGTTTATAAATCAATGAATTCTTTGGCCGTCAGGTGCTGCTAATGTTATCTGCTATGCGGTCAGAACGCGAACTAACGTTTTTTTTAAATACGTGTCAGGAATTCATTTTTAAACTTGCATGTATAATTTATTTATTTTCACTTAAAAAGATTAAAATTGTCGCAACTCTTATATCAGTTGGTGGTCTAGTTGTTAGGATAGTGGCCTTCCAATCGCTGGGTCAGAGTTCAATCCCCATGAATATTGTTATTTTTTTTTTTTTTTATTAAAACTTATTTGACGTAAGATGACGATGACGTATTTATAGGAACTGTGGGTGTTTGCAAAAAAAAAGTGCGGGAAAGGTAAGGTATTGTTTTCGAAGATATAGCGATTTAAAACAAATTAAAGAAATTCGCGCGGGACCTTTAATTTCAACGGTCCGCCGGCGCAAAAAAATACCCGACTGAAGTGTGTAAAATACAAATTTTTAAGAAAGGGTAAAATACAAAAAACATTCAAAGTCCTCAACTGACTAAAACCAACGTTTGATAAGCACTTATATTTTAGAAATAACACTCGTTCATCAATATTTAGAGATCGCGAGTTCGTTCCCTGGTACGGATATGTATTTTTTTCAGCTTTAATTCAATTAAGTTTATTGAAAATATGTATATTTGCATTATTTTTTCTTTTTACCATGGCCATTTTTTATCGCCATTTTGATGTTACGTACTTACTGTGTTTCGTAGAACTCCGTTTTATTTTTTGTGACAGCATTTTTCGACGTTCAAAACCGTTTGAAAATAGTTTTGAACGCTGAAGCAGCTATCACAATAATAAAAACTAAAATACCTGCAGATTTTAATAACACAATTAAATTTATTTTCTTAAAATTAAATTAAATGGAGTTTTACGAAACACAATAAATACGTAACATAAAAAAGTACAAGAGTAACAAGAAAAATTAACATGGATGTACACTTGAGGTGATTTTTCACAAAAAACGGCAAATCATCAAATTAGAATTGACCTATTATTTTTTGTCAAGTCACAAATTTTGTTCTTATTTCGCTACAGAAAGTTGTCATTAGTCGAGCCACGCAGCGCCACGGTGGTTATTTGAATCATTCATTCGTGTTCACTTCGGCGAATCAGTGAGACGTTCGTAAATTTCCGTCTTTAATCGAGCGAACGCAGCGCCACGGTGGTTATTTGAATCATTCATTCGTGTTCCCTTCGGCGAGACGTTCGTAAATTGCCGTCTTTAATCTAGCGAACGCAGCGCCACGGTGGTTATTTGAACTATTCTCAATTTGCGTTCAGAGATTCATTGATTGTTTTCCCAATAAAATTTACATAAACATTTACATTTTTAATTTAATTTAAATTTATACAATAGTATAAAAAAATAATTTAAAAAAAAAAACATTAGAAAGGAAAGGAATCGAACCCAGATAGTCTGAATAGAAAGCGACTCCTCTGACCATTACACTGCCAGGTCTCATGTGAAAGGTGACAAATTTACCATTCATACCTAAAATTAACAATCATTTTTGAAATTCGAAAATATATACCGAATATACTGACATCTTGCAAATTATCGTGAAAGGTTTTGAAGGTGGATTTAGGTCAAAATTCCTACTACAAACGACTGTAGCCACTAGGGGGCGTTAATGTCGTTTCATGTCAATATTCAAGGCTTACCATATGCCGTTAAGTCAGTCATGAAATTAATGTATTGTAAAAAATCTATAAACAGGGGCTGCTCGTGACATGTTGGTGTACTATAGTGGTAAGATTGAAACAAACTGCATTATTGATGTTGTTGTAACGGAAAATGATTTTCATTTTTTGGATTTTTTTTTGCATGAAAATTAGGGTAGGTTAGGTTTGGTCAATTGAATTGACCAAATTGAACCCACTAGCAAAAACAGTTTCATATTTGTATATATATTTTTTTAAAGTCACTAGACGCCCCTGTCTATAATATATTACTATATGTTATTTAAATAAAATGGTGTAATTTTGTTATAAAGAACTCCAGTGAAAAATATTAAGGCTTAAAAACTATGTAGATGTTCATACGGATCAACAAACGACGATTCTAAAAATAAAAGTTTTATTGTGTATAGTTAGTTATACGTAGAATTTATAAGTCGTTATTTAAAAGTGAATAAAAAACCATCTCATCAAAACTCCGTTTCGGTGGTACCATCGTCACACGGTTGGTAGCGAATAATTTTTTTTTTGTGTAAATTCATTATGTGACCATATGACGCTTGTGTGACCTAACGCAGTCACCGCTCGGATTCTGTCTGTTTTGGCGGGCTTTAAAAAAATCAAACTTTGAGAATTAACTATTTCTTTTTTTTAAAAGAAAGACAAATATTCCCTGGTTACGAATAACCTGACAATATTTGAAAATCTCCTACTACCATCACAGTAAGCGGAAGATGTTGCTTGTGTCGTAAATGGAGGACTTAGCCAGGCGAGGAATTGAACTCACGACGCCTGGGTGAGACCTAAACGCGATGCCAATTCAGCCACTGACCGGTCTATGAAAACGAACTTCAAAAATTTGTGCATGTATTACAAACAATACCACCACAGGCCTGCTTCCTGGCAACTTATTTCTGAATTTCACCTCCGTCAGGTGGCACTTTCAAATTGATATTGCTGGGCTCAATTCCACAAGTCTCCCTTGACACCATCATAAGTCATTAGCAATCTCCTCAGCCACGAAGCTAGAGATTAAGACCGATGGCGTATTGTTTCCTAAATGAAACGGTTTCTCAAACCACAACTCAGCGAGTGGCCACCGAAAGGGTTAATAACGAGGCAGTCCTACATTGCTCACTCTATTAGTATATATTAGCTATTACCATGTGCTGTCTGCGCCCATTGTCTGCGTTAATTAATTCGTAGCAGTCATTCCTCCACACTAAACATTACGCATCCTCGTCGTCTGTCGTGTTCGATCAATGATGGATTCAAATCCAATATGGAATGTCTGCCACAAGACAAGACATGACATCCGCAGCGCAGTAGATCAGGCACTGTTAACCAAATAATCCCACTTTAATACAAAGGAATACTAAATCTACAAATAATTTTCCGAGGGAGCCATAAGAAATGGATGAGATTGTCTCACTTTAACACGCAGGTGGATCGTGACCTTTTTCGTCCCACGGATCTTTTTTAGTCTCATAATGTCCACGGAACCCCTCAAAATTTAAGCGGATTTTAAGACGGGGATGAGCCGCATTTAACAAAAAAAGAAAATGCGTCGCCGACGAAAATATTAAGGCTGTTAATAAGGATGTAATCATATTTTGAATAAAAAATTTGAGCTTCTTTTGCGAATTTAAAAAATGGATAGTCGGGGATGGGTGTGAAATCACCATATTTTGGTGATTTGCCAAAAAAAGGTCGGTGTTTGTACACGACTTATAGAGTGTATTTTGTTTTTTCCGTTACGAAGAAACAATATATGCATGTGCAAAAAATATTACAGAATGTACTCAATACTTGTGTAATCTTTTTCAGGTTTTGCGTAATAATTTTTCACGCTGCATTTCCCCAACATTTTTCAGACCGCTTACGGAATGCGTACTGTGTAGATATTAAATTACTTACATACGTAGGTATAGCAACAGAATTTGGGTATTCCATTGCTTTTTTATTGATAAATTCGCATTTATAAGAAGGATTTTAATAGGCATGTGTACTGATAAAAGATATATATTTGCTTATGCAGTAAAAGCATCCATAGCTTACATGAAAAGGCCAGGATGGAAATAACTTGAAAGAGTTTAATGTTTCCAGTTGCTGACTGATTGCTTATCGAAGAAATAATTACAAAACATGTAACATTTCGCCAAGAGAAATTGATTGCTTTGGTAACTCAATTGCTTGGCGAAAACCTTTATCGAGGTGGCATCAATCTACAATAATTACAAAACATGTAGCTAGCGTTAAATGTAATCAGAAATAATTATATTGTTTTTGATAGCATTGGTAACTCAATTGCTTGGCGAAAACCTTTATTGAGTGGCATCAATCTACAATAATTACAAAACATGTAGCTAGCGTTAAATGTAATTAGAAATAATTTACCGAGGTAGCTTATGAACGGAAGCTGTGGTTTTGCTACATCTATTGTCAAGAATATTAACATTTCGCCAAGAGAAATTGATTGCTTTGGGCATCGGAGTGCAAATGGAGAGAAACCGAGCCGGTGGTATCAATAGAAGGATAAAGCTGTTCTAAAATCCATGGGATCCTTCAAGTACTTAGTATTTCAATACTGGTGATGGGGAGTAATAGGGTATACTCAAGGGAGGAGCGGGTAACAAATCTATTTCCAATCTAACATTCTAAATGCTTACAGGGCGGTTATCACGAGGTAAACGAATTGAAATTGAATAAAAATGCCCACATTTTTGGATAATTTCCCAATACAATGCAAACACACTGTGTTGTAAAAATTAATCAAACAGTGCACAAGCGATAATGTGTTTGGGTTTGATTTTAAATTTTAAGGACGTTTGCCGATCGTGGCAATGCGAAATGCAACTGCGCTGGGCCTACAAATAGACGGAAAATCAATACGTTACTTAGAGCAGCAGAATGCCAATTTACAGAACTCCAATCATCTGAATACTAAACATGAGAGGAAATTCGTCGGAAATGGGTATAAAAAATTATGAACATATTTTAAATTTATCTTCAAATGTCAATCGGATATCTAGTGATCGTAATGGATTTGAAATCGATCGTTTCCCTTTATAAATATGTACTTTAGGCAAGCAATTCGTATGAAGTTTATAATCACAATTTTATTTAAAAATATATCTATTACTCTGCAACGTGCAGCAAATATACTATATATTATTGTAATTGAATAAATCGTGAAACAACGCTAATTAATCAAATAAAATTTACTTGTCACGCCTGGATTTGAACCCGCGACCTCCAGATTCG
Source organism: Halesus radiatus (assembly GCA_022606495.2). Classification (NCBI taxonomy): domain Eukaryota; kingdom Metazoa; phylum Arthropoda; class Insecta; order Trichoptera; family Limnephilidae; genus Halesus; species Halesus radiatus. Next base: position 41,835 of record JAHDVE020010978.1, read on the forward strand.
TAGCCAAGGATCGTAACCATTCAACCATGGAGACCGTGTTACTATTGCCATTACTTTGATTCCGTTGTTTTAAAACAATACTTGGCTATTAGTAGCTTCTGTCGTCGTCGTAAGTCGTGAGCAGTGTCGTTTCCAAACAAATAATTTAACATAATTGATAAATGTGTCTGTATTATTACTCGATTAGCAGTGGCAGGCTGCACTGCATAGCCGGTCAAGAATCCGATTACAAACAATCCTGGTTTGAATCAACAAAGTAATATCGATGAGTTGATTTATTCAAACATGCCAAACTGTTACACATTTTTTTTACATAACTCCGCACAGGAGGCCCTGAGGGAAATAATTTCCCTCAAGGCCTATATCACCTTTGGGGATGCTGTGTGGAGGGTCTTTTAGAGGATATGAAGGAGTGAACCTGGGTCTTGAAGAGACCCATATTGCAGGGGGGAGGAAACATAGAGGCCGGCAGATCATTCCACAGCCGAGCTGTTGAACAAAGGAGCGACCCGTTATCATGTGACAAATGTTGGGCGCGCGTTTGGCGTGTTTCCCGACTGTGCACCTGTACCGAAGGGATCAATGACGCTAGTTCCCCAGAGCATCTTCCATTCCCACCTAACTTCTGTGCTCCAAAGATTGCAATCCGTTTTTTAAGATAGGCGAATCTATCAAACGGACCGCCGTTTTTGGAGAGTCAAGGGTTTTTTTCTTTAGATATTTTGGGGTTCCCGACCAAAATTGCTGCCACAGTGGGGCACACTTGCGATTTGTACAGTATCATCAGGTGTGTACTATTAACGTATCTGCCGGCTCTGTACAGCACGTCCATCTTCTGAGAGGCTAATTTTACTCTGACTTCAATGAAGCACCATACCTGAGCTGGTCACTTAGGGTTACACCAAACATAGCAATGGAGGGCTTGTTGGGAAGATTGCTTTCGTTAAAGAAGACTATATTGTCATTTCGATCCCCTTTAGACGTAATCAGACATGATTGGGTATTTGAAACATTCAATTCGATGAGGTTATTCTTACCCCGAAAGGAAACCCTCTTGAGGTAACCGTCCATTCCCTGCTTCAAAGCCGTTGGAGTTTGTGTGCACTTTGGGGGCTTGTTAAACAAAAAAGCTATCATGGACTGGACTGTCATCTGCGTAACAATGGATTGGTGCACATGTCAAGAGGTCATTGATGTGCAACAAAAACAATCTCGGCGACAGAACCGATCCCTGTGGGATGCCAGCATATATTGAATGCGAGGAAGAGATGAAACCGTCAGCAACAATTTGAATCGATCTCTCCCTCAAAAAGTCGTCAAGAAGGCAGTTTGTTGAGAAGTCCTCGGTGTCAAACGTCTTAGAAATGTAAAGTGAGACCGTTTGAATATCACTGCGACGTTTCAGGTACCGCCCCTCAAACATGGGTCACTTACGCGAGAAGATCACCGCACGAGCGGTTCCGCCGGAATCCATGATGATCGTCGTTAATAATTTTGTTCCCATCGAGGCATTTGAGCAGTTTGACGTTGATCGAACGTTCCATCACCTCGAACAAAACTAATATGATCGCTATGGGGTGGTAGTTGGCCAGGTTTGAGCGGTCACCTTTCTTAGGTATAGGATGAATGATCGCTTTTTTCCAACCAGAGGGCACAGAGCCACATTTCAGGGATATTTTAAAGAGTTTTGTCAAAATTGGAGCTACAAATCCCAAGTACGTCCAGAAATTGAATTTGGAAGTCACCTCTGGGCTGGAGCTCTCAAATACTTGATAAACCTGCTGATTCTGTGCAAAGGAAGGCGGTTTTTTTTTTATATGTATGAATACCTCACAAGAGTCCCAACTGCTCCCAACCGTCTGGAGCCAGTGAGACTATGGCATTCCCAATCGGGGAATGTTGTGAGGTGAAGGTATTGGGGAGGGGAAGAGGAAGGTGGGGAATACCTGGCTATTCAGATCTGGTCACCAAACACGGCCAAAAGCCATTTCAAGCAACGTTTCAATTCTGAATGGTGGTCTTTCACCAGGGCGATACTGAGAGTATCTTCCACTCTGGATTCATCTGATTGACAATCCGTTGTTAACAGATCGACTGCGATCTCTAATGCACAGACGCAATGTAAGTATGCTGAGTCTGTTCTACAGATACGATGGAGCCTGCTCGAAGGAGCTAGCAGCGTTGATCCTCTCTACGCCGGTGCACGTGCGGGAAACTCGACGAACACGAGAGGACCATCCGTTCACAGTTGATGTCGGCTTCATGAGAACTGGTCGTTTCCCGACTCGTATTTGTGTAAATCAGCTCTTAGCATCTGTCTTTGAGCTACCGGCAGCTTTCTTTGATCCAACATTTAATCCAGGCCTCTTCAAAGCCCGTATAAATAAATCCCTTCCTACAGCCCCCTCCTTAACCCGCCTCACAACGTTGCCCAACCGGGTAGCGATATAGTTCCCCTGTACGGGCTCAGTACATACAGAGACGCTCTTGTGAGAGGTGTCACAAAAAAAATAAAGCTAAAAAAAGGTATTCCGTCAGGCCCACATAAAATGTACAGGTGACTAAAATACCGGTATCAAGAGACAGAAGAGTTAAATAATTGATCGATGATCGGTGACCGATTAATGATCGATAACCGGACAGTGGCTGAGTTGGCGTCGCGTTTGGGTCCCACCCAGGCGTTTTGAGTTCAATTCCTCCATCACGACAAAAGCAACATCTGCCGCTTACTGTGATGGTAGTAGGAGATTTTAAAATATTGCAAGGTTATTCTTAACCAGGGAGTGCTTGTTTTCATTAAAAAAAGAAATGAATTAATAGGTAAATAGAAACTGCAGGAAGGTTACTAAGGTTAGAAATTGGGGGAAATCTTTGGTATTAATGTAATGAAGGTATTTTTCCTAAATTATTCTAGTTTTCCTATGAAATCAGGTCACCCGCATGTATAATTATGAATGTGTTGATTATTCCCTACACCAATAACAATGAATTATGTATGACGTGTAAATTTCACGGATGATTGTAGTTTGGAGCGCTCTATGCTCTATGCGAGATATAAGAGCACACAATGATGCCAGGTATTTATATTTTTTGTTATAACATTGGAGATAAAGCAAATTTCAAGCTAAATGTAGGTATTCCACATCATTCGTTGATTCAAACCATTATCATGTCAGTGACGTAAGATACACCAGATGTTTTGCAAATAATAGTATAGATTTGATTCATTGCATTTCTAGTGTCTAAAAACATGATTATGATGAGACGAAATAATAAAGTTATTATTATTATTTACTCGTATATAATGCTATCTGAAGTACCCGGCGTTGCCGAGGGTTATGAATGGTTGGGAGTAAAGTTTTGGGGTTTGGATGTGTTACACCTAACGCTACTCATACCCTCACCCTCACCCTCACCCTCACCCTCACCCTCACCCTCACCCTCACCCTCACCCCGACCCCCACCCCCACCACTACCCATAACCAGTAATTTTCCTCGTATTTTGAAGGTCAAGTATGCGAAATTTCATCAATAAATACTAAAATTCTGCTTTAAGGGGTGGGAATGGAGGAAGGGGGTGGTTTTAGACATCTCGTGTAGACAGTGACCTTTCTCTTGTTTCGAGAGTCAATTGTGCAAAATTTCTTCAAGTTCGGATTAAAACTGTAAATTTGTATACAAAACGACGATATTTTTGAAAAGTGCTAATTACAATAATGAAAAAAAAATCGTTATCAAATTATCAACGCTCTGATAACACTTCATTGGATTGCGTGTATAATAAATTCAACGAACTCTAAAGAACATTAAAATTGATTGTTCAATAAAAGCACTTAAGGATTCAAAGAAAAATTAATACTTCTAGGGCGATCTAAAATTCAAGTCTGAAATATTGTGAATAATTGAAATGTGGCAATTTTCCAAGGAGAATTGAATGAGCGAACATAAGCAGGAACTCGGGGCATGCAGAAGTGGAAGTTTTCCGAATGGCCCACTTATTGCTTAATTCTTCGCCGTAACCTTTTGAATTTGAATAGAAAGGCGAATGTTGGAAATAGAGGGTTCGATGGGAGAGAATTTACTTTATTGGCTGTGATATTGATTGTCGGTTTTGCGTCATACACGTGACTGTGTTTTAAAAATCAGATTTCGTACAAAGCGTGTTAGTTATGTATGACTTAGGACTACGTCACCGAGATTTTAGCATTGCACAAAGTTTTAACACCGCATAAGATCTTTATTGTAGGGTGACTAGACCTACTGGGTGGGACAATTATATATTCGAAGACATATCTCGTAAACAAACAAGGAATTTGCGTGAGAAATAGGTAGACTTAGAAATGAAGTCATCCTTTTAGAGTGTAGAGACTCAATATTGGATCAAATATTGACTTATAGAACTTTATTACAAATATCAAGTTATTGAGCTATACACATTCCACACGAGTGATGATGCATTATCGTGTTGCATCGATCACGGAAGATTCGTCGGTAGGATCTGAAGATATCGCGGTATTTTTGAATAAGGGTGGTTTTTGGTGCTTTTGATGAAATTCGCGTATTTTTTGGAGAATTTCGCGATATTTTTGGGATAACGGGGTTATTTTTCAGCAAGAGCTAGAATATTTCGCAATAAAAGTGGTGTTATGTTCCCTTTTTGGTATTTTGCAACAAAAGTGTTATTATTTAAACAGAAGTTTTGTGTTAATTTTTTTTTCAAACTCCATAAAAGATTGACTGTTTCCGACAAACTTTTTTTTAGCCGCATACCATTTTATGGATATTTAAGCTTGTCAAAATCATGGACAAAGAAATATTTAGAGCCAAAAAAATACCAGAATATCGCGTGAAAAATACGAAAATTCGCGGTTATTTATTAACCCTAAACTTGTTAATTTTGCATGATTCGCGTGGAAATGGCGAAATTCGCGTTTATCGAATACGGGTAATTTTCTCATCGGTGATTATTTACATTTAGTATTTCTCATTTTCTGTACTTTATGTGGTGAACACTATATAAAGTACATTTTTAACCTTTCGTACCACTCTCACACAGTCCATCTTCATACTGTTCATAGCATGACTGACCAATAATATGCGGAAGGGAGTGTATTGGGTCCAATGGGTTGGCCGACTTTTGATGCGCCCAATTAAACCGACAACGAACGGAACCATATTCTGTTGCACAAACGACGCATTCGTAGTCCAACTTTCCGCTTTGGAAAAATTAAGTAAACACATGCCCACAAACAATTCTAATACCCATTTCGAAATCTTGATCCAGTGTGATTAGATATACAATATATTATAGACAAATAAATTAACCTAAACGGTGTGATCACTTTCATATCAATTTGTTAGTCGTGTATATTATGAACGTAACCCGAAACACGTCTGTTTGTCAGATACAATAAAATTTACAAAGACTATTTGACGTATATATCTTTAACTTATCTTCTACCATTAATTATGGTTTTAACGTTATCCGGGAAATACGTTGCCACCCAGGAATACCGAGTCGATATATCGTCATTACAAGAAAAGGTAGATGTCTATGACTGAGCAATAAATATATTTATTCTAGCGTTACTTCCAAGTAATGCGTTACCTCGGATTGGCTTAGGTTCCTCGCACCATAAAACTTCGCACAAAGGTATTCCGCAACTCTGATGAGTGATCACTCCGCTCAACCGGGCAAAGCAGATGCTCATTTCACCCATTCCAGCGAGAGCACTGTACGCCTAACGTCATTATGCCCACATCCCCGAAAACGCGCAATAGGCTCGCCCAGACAGTCCACACAGAGGCGTGCATTCCATATAGGCACATAAGTACTGCCTACTAGAGGTGGGCGTTTCAGTTTCTCAAAATAAAGGGTTACTCGAAACCGTTTAAAAATAACGAACTAAAAAAATAAAAAATAAAAAAAATAAAAAATAGGAGAAGTGTTTACATATTTATAAATATTGTTTATATCTATCATAAGTAGTTTCCCAATAATAGCTACATATATCCAGAGATGATTTATTTGACATGACCATCGGATATGCCGGTATCAACGGAAACAAATTTTTGCTTTCCGATGGGCAATTCCTGCGCACTAAAAGTTAAGAACGAATTGTGTCAGATTAACGGCCCTCTGCGCATAATCAAGAAGGTACAATTATACATTACCTAATATTTTTCTGTATCTGTTAGTACATACCAGGGGTGTTAGTTGAAGTTTGCCGGTTTTACTCATAGATGTCGCTAGAGATATGTATACATTTCTATGATTTGGCATCTATGTCATATTTTTCTATGGACATTAACCTTCAAAAATACACAAGTTACATTCTGCCAAAATAATAGTGTCATAGTTGGTTACCTCAGTGAATATGTCGAGTTTCGTTCCAAGTAAATCGCATTTGCGGCATTCGTTGCTTTTCTTATTTCATCAAAAGAAAAAGCAGTTGAAGCTCATCGGTTGCTGGTAGAAACTTATGGTGAACATGCTCCAGTGAGAACATGTGAGACATGGTTTCGTCAATTTAAAAGTGGAGATTTCGATTTAACAGACAATGAACATCCTGGTGCAACGAAAAAGTTCGAAGACGAGGAATTGCAGGCGTTATTGAATGAAGACCCAACCCAATCGCAACAATTGGCCCAAACACTTAATGTGACCCGAGGAGCAATTTGCCAAAGTTTAAAAGCCATGGGAAAGATCCAAAAGTATGGAAAATGGGTACCACACCGAATGAACGAGACAAATCGAAAAAACCGCCAAACCGCCTCATACAGTTAAAGTAGTGAAGTAACACTCTCAAAGCATTGAATTGGGAAATATTATCGCACCCGCCGTACTCTCCAGACCTTGCCCCGTCCGACTATCACCTTTTCGCATCGATGGGACACTCACTCGCAGAGCAGCGATTCGCCAATTTTGAAAAAGTCGAAAAATGGCTCGTCGAATGGTTTGCCTCGAAAGAGAATTTTTTTTTGGAGTGGTATCCATGATTTGCCTCAAAGATGGGCAAAATGTATAGAATCCGATGGTCAATACTTTGAATAATTTTTTTTTGAGATTTCCTTGAGAATTAAGCGTTTTCTTTATTGAAAAAACCGGCAAACTTCAACTAACACCCCTGGTAATAAGACAAACCCTACCAAGTAATATTTGTACAGCGCCCTTGAGGTGATTTATCACAAAAAACGGCGCTATACAAATCATCCAATTATTATTATAAAGTTACTAAAATATGGGGACGGGGTCGGAGTCGACTTCGGCAATAATCAAAAATAAACAAATAAACGTATAAAAGTACACAATTATGACAAAAAAAAATCACCCGGCCACTCACAAGTCAGTACAAATAACAAAAATACGTTTTCAAATTATATACCTACAGTAGATTTAATACGATATACTCGTCTTAAAAAATATCATACAATATTATCCCCAATACTTGCAAATGACTAAACAGTAATAATAATAACCCCTTTTCAAGGCATAGTAATTATTAATATCTGTGACATTTTATTATTCTTATCTTACTTGAGACGAGTCATAAACAAATCGGCGTTCTTGTAAATACTCAGTTTTAATTACCTAGCCAGCTTAAGTAAATGCGAACTGTAAAAATAAGAACGCTTTGTTTCCTGAGCCATATTTTTTTAAAATTTAATGCAAATCAAATGAATAATGTTATTATTTTATCCACCTACCTCTTCCACTTCTCCTTCCCCTCCTCAATACCTTCAGCCTCACAACATTCCCTATTTGGGGATGCCATAGCCTCACTGGCTCCAGACGGTTGGGACTCAGAAAGTATTTTTAGTTTTCAATATTGTGACAGCTGTTTCTGCGTTCAAGGCAATTTTCAAACTGCGGTTAATCCACATTGTGATGACTTATTAATATGATTTTTCTGTTACTCCCATCCCATTCTTCCCGTCCATCCATCCGTATATCCATCATATCCATCCCGTTTTTAAAAATAATGATTTATTATCGTTAAAACCGATTTAGTTAGAAAATATCTAAAATTCTCTATTCTGTGAGGTTTTCACATTTATAATATTGAATTTTATAAAAAAAACTATAAATTTGTTAAACAAGACATTCGAAATGCAAGAAAATAATTAATTAGATAAGCTTGTGACAAAACCAACGAGAATAACAAATGCATCAGCAACCATTATTGATTTGGTTATATCAAATCATTTTTACTTGAACGTAAAGGTTGTGGATACACCAAAAATATCAGACCACGAAAACATAATAACACTACTTGAAACGAGTGTAATAAAAAATGAGTCAAGGAAAATTACGTATAGAGATAAAAGGAACTATGATCACTCTAAATTCTGTGAAACTTTAAAAAATAGTATCTCACAAATTACCGAGTCTAATTCATTAAATGACAAAGCAGAAAATTTCGTCAAAATTTTGACGTCGGCAGTCGACAAAAATATGCCGATAAGAAGTGTTAAGTTTAAAAGTACTAACAGGTGGTATTCGATACCATTACATAACTTTCAAAAACAGAGAGATAATGCATATAAAGCGGCAAAATTGGAACCATCCAATGAAAAATGGAATTCATATAAAAAAATTCGCAATATTTATTCAAAACAAATTAAACAACATAAGTGCGATTACTATAAACAAAAATTAGAAACACAACAGAATGAGCCAAGAAAACTTTGGATAACACTAAAAGAAATCATAAAGGGCAAACAAAAAGAAGTTGTAAAATCGATTGATTTCCCAGATGGAAATGAAGAAGAAATTGAGAATATAGCGACAAAATTTAACAAGCACTTTATTTTGAGCATAGATCTTATAAGCGAAAGTATTCCAGAATGTCCTGTTAACAAACTAGACGTAGACAGGACTGTATGCACCGATGAAGAGTTTAAGTTTAAAAATATAGATTTACCATACTTAAAAAGAGTCTTAAGTAACATGAAATCGAAGGAATCTCCAGACGGTATTACAATAAATATAATCAAAGACTCCATTAATATTATTGGCGAATCGATGGTACAAATTATCAATTAATCTCTGAATAGTGGAGTGTTTCCCAAAACTTGGAAGACATCTGTAATAACTCCTATTCCGAAAATCGATAACCCAAAAAAATTTGACGAATTCCGACCGATAAATTGCTTACCTAAATATGAACAAATACTTGAATACATTGTAAAGGAGCAATTAACTGAATATATTGAGACAAAGCAGATCAATCGGGTTTTAGAAATAAATTTTCTTGTGAAACCGCTATTAACTATGTAATACAAGAATGGAAAAATTATAGAGATAAAAACAGTAAAATTACTGCAGTATTTTTAGACTTAAAAAGGGCATTTGAAACAATCGATAGAGATGGATTAATAAAAAAATTAAGAAATATTGGAATTAACGGTAAAGAAATTAATTGGTTTGTTGATTATCTATCAGAAAGAACGCAAGTAACAACATATGGTGGTATATCAGATCCACGTCATACTAGTAAAGGCGTTCCACAGGGATCTGTTCTAGGTCCATTGTTATTCATTATATATATAAATGATATTATTAAAGTTTTAAAGCATTGTGCCATTAAATTATTTGCTGATGATACATTGTTATATATAGCCAGAAAAAAATTACAGGACGCCATTGAAAAGATACAAAATGACTTAAATAATCTAACACTATGGTTAAACATAAACAAACTAAAACTGAATGTAATGAAAACTAAATTTCTGATTATTGATAGTCAAGGTGGAACCGAACATGCAATACTAACCATTGATAACATAAAGATAGAAAGGGTTAACAGTTTAAATATTTGGGTATAATATTAGATGATAAATTAAAATTCGACAAACACTTCGAATACATATCTAAGAAAATTGCTAAAAAAGTTGGCTTCCTAAAAAGAATTAGGAATAACTTGGATCTCAAGACAACGCACCTTGTATACAATTCTATTGTAACTCCTCATTTAAATTATTGTTCTAGTGTTCTATTCTTATGTAACGAGGCCCAAAATAATAAACTACAGGTTATACAAAATAGGGGAATGAGGATGATTCTGAAATGTAATATCTTTACTAGAGTTAAAACTATGTTACAAAACTTAAATATGATGACAACTAAACAACATATAATATATAATACATTAACAATGATGTACAAGCTTAAAAATAACATGCTCCCTAAATATCTGCAAACTAATATTATGTATCATGAAAATATTCACAATTATCCTACGAGGAGTTGCCGAGACTTCAGGCTTCCCAAAACAAAACTTACGTGTACACAGAACAGCGTGTTTTATAAAGGGCAAAAACTTTATAATAACCTACCAAATTCCATAAAGGAAGCCTCAAGTCTTCGCACTTTCCGTAAAACATGTGCTATATACGTAAAGAAAAATTTATGACTTGTATTTCTATTTGTATTAACTGTATTCCTTAAACCCTATTTTTTTTTGAACTGGGGTAACTGTATTTCTTTTTTTATTAACTGTATTCTTTCCGTTATAATTTTATGACTCTATTTATTTTATTATGTATCTTATATGTTTTTTATTACTAGATGTATGAAAATTTGCTTACATCTAAATAAAGCTACAGAAACAAACAATTATGAGATTTGATAAAATAAACAATCCTGTTTTCGGTGATTAATCTATAATAATAATAATAAATGGATGATTTATACAGCACCGTTTTTATATAAAATCACCTCTAGAGCACTACTTTTGATTCCAAAAAAACACGTTTTCAGTTCCTGACATTATACTACATTTAATTGGAGTGTTAATGTTTAACGTGAAAGTGAACGGTAGGAGAAGTCGGTGACTCCCGAGGATGGCATGGCACGATTAATTGAACCAATTAATTGAGTCGGATCATGTCAAGAGTCAGAATAACAGGAGAAAATTTATGAATGAGAATGTTAGAAGAAGTAGGTGACACCCATGGATGACATGGCACGATCAAGTGAACCAATTAATTGAATCGGATCATGTCAAGCGTCAGAATAAGAGAAGAACATGTATGAATGAGAATGGTAGATGAAGTCGGTGACGCCCAAGGATGACATAGCACGATCAAGTGAACCAATTAATTGAGTCGGATCATGTCAAGAGTCAGTACAACAAAAAATATGTATTAATAAGAATGGTAGAAGAAGTCGGTGACGCTCAAGGATGACATGGCACGATCAAATGAACCAATTAATTTAGTCAGATCATATCGAGAGTCAGAACAACAAAGAATATGTATGAATGAGAATGACAGAAAATGTCGGTGACGCCCGAGGAAGACATGGCACGATCAAGTGAACCAATTAATTGAGTCGGATCATGTCAAGCGTCAGAATAACAGAAGAATATGTATGAATGAGAATGGTTGAAGAAGTCGGTGACGCCCATGGATGACATGGCATGATCAAATGAACCAATTAATTGAGTCGGATCATGTCAAGAGTTAGAACAACAGAAGAATATGTATGAATGAGAAAGTCAGAAAATGTCGGTGACGCCCGAGGAAGACATGGCACGATCAATTGAACCAATTACTTGAGTCGGGTCATGTCAAAAGTCAGGACAATAGAAGAGTTTGTATGAATGAGAAAACGAGTTTGTATATTTATAGAAAAAGTCGATGACGCCTGAGGAAGACATAACACGATCAAATGAACCAAATACTTAAGTAAGGCCACGTCAATAGTCAGAATAACAGAATAATCTGTATAAGACAATACATGAATGTGAATTAAGCAAGAAGTATGTGCCAAGACCGAGTTGTTTGGCGGTATATCCTCTTTGCATAATCCTACAGTGAAACGGTTCAATGGTTACTTTGATTAAAAACTTTATTTTCGTTGCAAAAATTATAAAGCCACTAAAAATGACCTATCACAAGTATTATGCGTGAACACAATATTTGAATTCTTTATTTTATAATGTCATCGAGGAAAGAAGAATTCAAAAAATGCTGAAGCAACCATACCGGAAAGCTTTGCCTTTGTCGATCTGTATCCGCGTGGGGGAAAACCCGATTTCTGGATGTAGTTCTTGACAATTTCGTATTTTATTGTCAGAGGCCACAGATGATCCAACAGTGATAATTTTTTGGTAATCCCCGTATCTGGGACATTTTATTAAACCAAAATCATTATATTTGGATCAATACATCCATCATAAATAATAACTTCATGTTATGTAACACACTCGAACAATCGAAATATGTACACAATGTCTCAATGATTTTTGTACACAATGTCTCAATGATCTAAGCGTACAAACAAATATGGACAAAGAACTTAAGATCAGTTGATTTCTAGGTGTTTAAATATGTCACCTGCTGAAATAAATAAAAAAATCTATTAAAACTGAACAGTTATTAAATATCATGTGTTGAAAACTTTGTTAGCTGAAAGGAACTTTCTGTATTGGATAATTGGAAAATATTATTTTTGTACGATTTTATGTTGTCATTTGTTTTTAAAAATATATTTAAGTATTAATATTAATATATATAATTCTTATATGTTTTTTTTTATTTTATGTAGATACTTAACCTTAGGTATAAATTTACTATAAGGTTTTGAATAACAAACTCCCGTTAGACAAACTACTAAAAAGTAGTTTATCGGGAGTTTTTGCCTTATGTTTTTGTAAAATGTTTTAAATTACAAAATAAAAAAAAACGTATCATGTAACTTTCATTAGGTACACGGTATATCTATGGGTACACTACTTACTGTAAAATGTATAGAAAAAATGAACTTTAAAAAAAAATCCCCACGAACACCCCCCCCCCCCCATGTAAACATTTAGTAGGCGTACCTAATATTTGGGAAAGGTAAAAATAACGTAGTACCGGCAAACGAATATATCAAGTATGGGAAATATCGCAAAAGAACAGGTATGACTCAGTCCTACTTGAATTAAGGCTCGCAGCTCTTTATATAGGCCATTCCTTATGGCGGGGCGTGGTTTATGTGGCTACTCAAGAGTGGGAAATGCGCAGAGGGCATCTGCGCAGCCTGGTTCGCCTAGGTTTGGGTGAGCAGGATGGCGCTGTACGGGGGAAAGAGATGGTGTAGTGGCAAGCGTAAAACGGTGCGCTACATCCTCCCCCTCTGGATCGAGGAACGTCCCGTCGAAGATCCAGATCTGTAGTAGCGTGGCGGCTACTTATTCTTCTTTGGTCGACCTCGTTTGCGCAGAGGAATAACCGGAGCAGGCAGCGGTGTCAGGTGCCCGTGGTATGGAGTCAGTGCTGAGGTGTGGTAGGTGCCTAGCGAGACATCTGGTGCTTCCATTGAAGCTACCTCGTAGCTCGTTGGTCTATGTTGCTTCAGAATCAGGTAGGGGCTATCGCGTCGTGATCCTAATTTTGCGCTGAAGCCTCTTGCGGCGTTGCTAAGAGCGTGGGAATGGACAAAGACGTGATCCCCGGGCTGGTAATGGGGGTCTTCTCGTCTCTTGTTATCCACGTAAATCTTTTGTTTGTCTTGTTTCTCATCATTGTGGGTCCTGACAAGACGTAGGGTGTCGGCTAGTTGTAGCAGATGCGGCGTTATCTCGGGGATGAAGTTTTCCGATAAGATAATGCTTCTCAAGTCTCTTCCGACGTCATCGGCTGACATTAGCTCACGTCCAAATGTGAGATAGGCAGCGGAGTATCCGGTGCTTTGGCAGAACGCGGTATTCATGGCGAAGCGTATTGATGGTAAGCTTTCGGCCTATTTTCGGTGTTCTGTGCCAACCAGGATGGCTAGTTGTGGTTTGAGGTCTCGATTTTTCCTCTCGACAGGATTGGCCTAAGCCAACACGACAATTACACGACAACATACTAGTGGTGGGCGAAGCGGCTCGGTTTAGTGAGCCGGATCACTAAATCAACTCTCTGTAAAGACAATCCACATGAAAACTGGACGAAAAAAGTATCGTGTAAGAGCGTCTCTAGGACGTCTTTAGGAGGGCCAAGGGAGCGAGGGAGAGGGCATGGTGCGGGGGGACGCGAACCGTCGTTCAATCGAGCCGGATCACCGAATCGGTAGACTACAAAGAGCTGATTTAGTGATCCGGATCACTAAACCGAGCCGCTTCGCCCACCACTAGCGCACTAGTCGAGCCCGTGCGTCGCACGCCTCTGCGAGTCTGGACGAAGCTATTAGCCATGTTCACACACCGCGTTCCTACCGTTCGAGGCAGTTCCCAACCAACACATATATTTTTTAGTTGTCAAAAGGGCAAAACAAAAGAATTGTGACTGTAAAAATATTTCGGGCCTTTGCATTAATGTGCATTCAGATCGCGAGTTCAAATCCCGGTGTGTGCAACAAAATTTTATTTGATTAATTTGTGTTATGTCACAATTTATTTATATCAAATAATATATAGTATATTTGCGGTAAGTTACTGAGTGATATACTTTCAGTATCGCCCTGGTAAAAGACCAGTATTCAGAATCGAAACGTTGTTTGAAATGACTAGCCGTGTTTCGTGACCAGATGTGAATAGCCAGGTACTTTTCCACCTTCTTCTTCTCCATCTCCATCTCCTTCCCCTCCCTACGACCTTCAGCTTCACAACATACCCTAATTGGGAATGACATAATCTCAGTGGCGCCAGACGGTTGGGACTCTAGTGCGGTACTCACATTTGGAAAAAAAAACGCTTGATACTTGCTCGTACTTGTCCAGGTAACGCGTCGCACGCCTTGCGGAGTCGGGCAAAGCGAACGAGATTGTCAATATTGCGCTACGGATCCAGTGTTTTGGAGAATTATTATTTTATAATAGTTTTGCAGGAATGTGTGTGTTCAGGTGATTATCTTCTAGGCATATACCGCCGAATACTACTATAAAATGTATGGTATGAACAGATGTTTTACGCACATAGGAAATTGGTTAAGTTATGCCATAGGTAATGTAATGACTAATGATGTTTGCGGTGTAATTACCCACACAGATAAATCGATATTTCATAAATATCTTTATCTTACCTACGAATGAAACAGGTATTTTATCACTTTTCTAATGCAGGTGGAGCACAACCTACAATCAAGCTTGCATTTATTTCAAAAGGAAATTGTATTCCACAGACCTTATACACTAATGGAGTTACGTGTGTACACTTTTCGAAATTTCTTGTAACTTGTCGTTTGACTTTTAAACAATATTTTTTTCTTATACAACCCTCCTACGTTTTTTTCGTGTTCCTTGCGTTATATTTTAACAATAAACATGCCATATGATGATCGTAAATCATTCTAAATACTGTTTAAGAGAAATTAAAGCAAATGCCTCGAGAACAACGAATTTTCAGGAATAATGTTTTTGAGTTGTGGCACTACAATGTGACGTGTTCGGTCTAAACACCTAAACCAATTATAGAGCGCGTAGGATCGTCAAATGCTCCAATCAGGACACTTTAAGATGGTACATCATTATTAGTCTGGTAAGTGTGTAGTCAGCTATTGCTTAAAGCAAAGTGAGTTAGTTTTTTGCGCATGTTGAAGTGCGGTCAGTGTTTTTTTGTTCTTATACTATTTGAAAATGATTCTAAAACGTGCCGATTGGTCACCGGAAGAGAAGCAGAGCTGCTACACTTTGTAAAGACTACACACACGAAGAAATCTCAAAAAGATTGGGTGGAGGAGCTATCAAGTCAAGTATCAAGTGGAGTAAAGGAAGATTTTCCAACGCTACGAGGAGACCAAAAGTACAAGAACTGTCCCAAAATCCGGCCGAAGGTTACGCCACAAGACGAAGGGAGAATTTTTCGACTGCAAGGTTAAAAAATATACTGATGAGGGGAACTTTGCTTCGGAAACATTTAAATATTTATATATAAAAACAGTGTTTTAAACAAAGTAATTCTTATTATTTAATTAATTATGACGCCACAAAGTGGTTAAGCATCTTTTGAAGAAACAAAATACAACAGTATAATAGTCTGTTACATTAATTAGCTAATATAATTACTGATTACAGCTAAACACAAATATGATTTTAAAATGGATGAATGAATATTGCATACAAGAAAAAGTGTCCTCACGTAAGTCCACTAGTGTACATCGATAATTAAATATGTTTTATGGAGTATAAACTCAACAGGTTAATAGTATAACAATTATGATTGTCCGATAAATTTTGGATATATATATTGCATATTTTCAGGTAGCAGTCAGGATGCTATATTCGCATTATGAATCATCGCTAGGAACTGGTAGTTAAACTTGCAGTACCTGACTAATATCACGAAGTAACCTGTTCCGCCGGAAGAACGTTGGAAAATGTATGAACATGCTAATTGTACATTGTACATCCTTCCGTCCACGCATTATCAACAAAATAATTAACTAATTTAACCATAATAATATGTAAGCATAATGCAAACAGCAAATTGCCAAGATATACTATTGGTAATCAATAAACATTGGATTTGCTGAGAAAATTAAAAAATATATATTAATGTTTAATCATTGTAGAATACAATATTAACCAATCCTAAATGAAACACGAAACCGAAAAAAAAAATTATTTTATTTTATTTTCTGTGGTTTTTTTCGGTTTCTTAATTATTACAATGAGGTTTCTTCAATAAATTATAGTTAATTTTTTCTAAGAATCTTCATAATGTAATCAAAGATCTTCACATCAGACAAAAAAATATTATCTCTAACTTCACGGATGAATGGGCACAAGGAAACAAAAAAATGTACATGTAATAGATTTAGTGATAATAAGTGACTGTTTATTTATCTCTGTTGAAAATGCCGCGAAGCCGAACAAACCAGAAACAACTGAAACAACCTTTATTGAAACCTCAAGGGCAAGTAAAACATTAACTTCGAGCAATACAACTATTGTACTTACAACCTATATGTAGTGTTATGTTGTATTGCGTAATTATTTATAGAGAATATCCCAATGGGAGGACTCATTTTAATCAATACATTTTATAAAAGAAAGTCCAAAAAAACGTGCGGCCCGCAAAAACTCAGAAACGAGTCCCGGTACGATCAAGGGATTTATATGGTGTGGTAGATCTTTACCCCCCCCCCTCCAGGATGAGGGTTCCCGTTTTTCCCTAAAGGGCGTGCTTTTGAAGATATAAGGGCTGGAAATTTCGCCCTCTAGAAATTTCAAGAACAGTCTTCTGGAAAGTTCTAGAAGGTTCGATAAAGCTGTGGAAAGTTCTGGAAGGAGTGGCGGAGTATGTCGGCGAGTCTAGAAGGTTCTGGATGGTTCGCAAATGCTTTAGAAAATTGTGGAAGGAGAAAGTTCTAGAAGCTTTCGGAAATTAGTGGCGGAGTGTGTCGGTGAGTCTTATATTTTAAAGTTTATCCTTTTATTCCAACTACCACACAATCTCATATCAACTCCCTGAGCGAAGTCGTGTACCCTAGCTAGAGTGTTTGAGAGCATTCCACAACATTCCAGAACATCCCGGAACATTCTGGAATGTTGTGGAATGTTCGGGAATAAGGAATCAGGAACATCATCGTGGAAGATACCAGAACACTTTCGAATGTTGTTCTGAGCGAAGCCGGGTACCCCAGCTAGTTTATCAATGAAAAGCATTAGGTATTTCTTAAATGTGTTTGACGTCTTGCCGCCATTTTAATTTATTAAATTGTATTGTATGTAGAATCAATGAATTGTATACATTATGAATTTTGCACAAAAGTGTATATTGTGCAAAGGGATTTGAGGTTTGCACAAAAGGGAGTTTGTGCCGAAACAAAAAAAGTTATTTTACCAAGGTTTTGCACAAAAGGGAGTTTTGTGCAACTTAACAAAAGTCGGAATCGTTCCTCCTTGCAGATGGAACGATAGGTCGTGTTTCCCTCCCCTCCAGTTCTCTCGGCAGAGCAGGATCAGCTGCCCCTACAGTTTGCCTGTGTGCCACACGTCTGACACACACTACTTATTATCAATTGTGTATTATCAGTACAGCGTTCCATAACAAGTAGAAAAACAATGACAGCTATCAAATATGGGTTTTTTTGTTAAATACCACATCTAATATGGCGCGAAATTGAAATGCCACCATCCATTATTACAATAATAAAAATGTATTTGCAATCTAAATTATGAAATATTCATCCTAAATACGTATACGAGAGAGGTATACCTATATAATGTAGAATGTACATAGTTGGCAAGGTGTTAAAAGCTTTATAAGTATTGTAGTAGGTTCTAGATTTTACTAACTCTACTAACAAACAGGATCATATGCGTATCTCTCACCGACGGGGGTTTTCCCACGGGTACCCCCACTAGTAATACCTAATAATGTAATATTATATCACGTTTCTAAACCAACTATGTAATTAGCATGTAAGAAGAGTGGGACAGCTGTACCCGTGTGTAGCACTTAATAAATTACCAGAAGAACAACTGGGCTCCGCATAATATTAGATATCGTATAATCGTATTCTTATAAATTGTGTGTATGCGCTGCCTGTTTCATACATAACTTCATTTTGGATTTGAAGTCAAAATACCCATCCAAACTGAATGATTAGTAAAGTTTTAGTAAAAATCTACCACGGATGAGAAATATTTTATTTATTTTTATTTATGTATATGTCATGAAAAAAAAAACAATTTTCATAATTTTAGAAGCAACTTATAAAATTATTTGCGGGTTTACGGTAATTAAAAAAAATGCAAGTATGATCATTTTTTTCAAAAATACAATAAACCCACAAATAATGTTCTAAGTTGACTCTAAAATTATGATTTTTTTTCAAGGCCTATACTTCACAATTTAAAACAAAAATAAATAAAATACTTCTGATACGTACTAGATATTTAACCTTTAATTTAAAAAAAAATTATATATCATTCAGTTTGGATGGCTATTTTGGCCTCAAATCCAAGATTAAGTTATATATGAAACAGGCAGCGCAGCCGTTTCTCTTAAGGGGAACGGCTGGAACGGCTGCGGTGCCTGTTTCATACAAAACTGAATTTTGGATTGGAGGCCAAAATACCCATCCAAACGGAATGCTCTATTTTTTTTAATTTAAGGTTTAGTAAATATCTAGTACGGATGAAAAGCATTTTATTTATTTTTGTTTTACCTTGTGAAACAACGGCCATTAAAGGAATTGATTTTTCGCGATTTTAGAGGCATCTTTAACAATTATTTAGGGGCTAACAGTGATTTAAAAAAAAGTTTTAACACAACTGCTTTTGAATAACACACGGTACACCGGTGGGCATATATACAATATACACGGAGTGGGAAAATAACATTATCATGTTATGTCGCTGTAGCTGTATCAGACGCATATTCATTCCAAATTTAAAGTTGTTAATAAGATGAGATGAAACGATTACCCAGCCGTGATAAGAAGTGTTATCACTGTGCACATGTGGAATTCGCATTGGTTTAACAAATTCATTTGCTTTATGGTTTTGTTTTCATATTTTTATAGGTCTCTGTGCATTCCTATAATAATATCACTGTTCACATGAGAGGTTCGCATTAATTTAATCGAGTCATTTATTTTCCATTTTTTTATGGGTTTCTAAATATTCGTGAGATGATATATCCTTGATAAAGGATTTTATTACTGTACAAATGCGAGATTTACAATTTGTTTTAATGGATTCATCTGTGTTATAGTTTTGTTGATCATATTTGCGGGCATTTCTTTCCTGAAAATAATTGCTCCCATTAATAATAATTACCCCTAAACGTGGAACAGATGTTGAATATTTTTTAAATAAATAGCGAAACAACTAGTACGGAGAGTCAGTTGTAATTCAAGAGCCGAACAAGTCTTTTACTTATCTTGCCTTCGCCTTACCTGAAACCTTCCATCTCCTGCCTCGCCAAGCCTCTGAACTCTGCCTGAAGGATCCTGGGACCTACCTAGTCAGGAGTAGCCGGCCCTGCTCGGGCTCGCCAGGACCAGGATCAGGCAGAGAACAACCTCATACAGTGCTCTCACTTTAGCACTGGGTGCGAGAGACCAGAAGAATGGCACTACTATAAGGCATCCTCAGAAGATATTGAACGTATTTGGAACCAGCGCCCTATATTTACAGTTTTTGTGCGCACAGGTGTCCAGAACCACATCTGTCCAGTACAGTCAGCTGAATTTAATTAAAGTATGGTAAAGAAATTAATATAATTATTGTGGGTAACCTTATTCATATTTATAAATAGAATATGTATCAATAATGTGAATAATAACTAAAACTCGGTATAAAATTTTCTTTACAATAAATATTGCAACCTTCGTCAATTCATAATAACAATTCTGCATTTAAATTTATTTCTCCACAGGCCAGATCTGCTAGAAGTAGCGACAGATGCGAACCGAAAAAGTTTTACGTTTGAAGTTGTATACATAGACCAAATATTTGGAACGTATAATGAAGATTACAAATAGTTTTAGCTTTAATTGGGTTTGAGTCTCCGACCCCTAGATCCATCTGCAGGCAACCTGGTTGGTTGGTTGGGTGGTTGGCTGACTGACTGTGTGATCACTGACCAACATGAGAAGAGAAGTGCGAATAAGTAATTCAAGGTCAGCACTTAACTTACTTTGAGCTATGGAGCCGGTCGCACTCGGCTGTTATACCTAAGTACCCCCCGACGAGATTTGCCGACTGTAAACTGCAGACTACAGACTGCAGACTCCAGAGGGCTAGGCGGCGAGAGATAAGCACAAGGATACGCCAATTATTATTTATATTTGTGAGACGTTGTCTTGTCACGTTTTATTATCAACCAAGAAGTGCAAATTACGGTATTAACGGGGAGAGGGACGTCGGAGAGTTATTATTTATAAATTCAAAATAGTGAAAATACTATTGTGCGATACGATAAACATGGTGTTATTAAAGAGAAAAATATTTATTAGGGTTTTTTTTTTATTTGCATGGGCTTAGCATTTATCAAAAT
Source organism: Halesus radiatus (assembly GCA_022606495.2). NCBI lineage: Eukaryota > Metazoa > Arthropoda > Insecta > Trichoptera > Limnephilidae > Halesus > Halesus radiatus. The sequence continues at coordinate 62,759 of JAHDVE020010978.1, forward strand.
AATATCAGAAATATTACACATTTCTGACCGTTCTACGCATGTTTTACAAAAACATTTAAATAGTTGAATATCTTTAAAAAATGCGGTGAAGGTTTTTCTTTAACATGTCGATAAGATAAAAAAAGAACAGTGTGTAGTTTGAATTTGTCATAAACACTACGTAAGTTTAATGTTTTTTTTTTTAATTTTTAACGCGGATTATAAATGTTTGGTTAAGTTTATTTACAAAAACGTAACGAGAAAGGATTAAAAATATTTTGTAAAACATACAATTGGACGGTCAGAAAAAGTAATATTTCTGATTAGATTTTGATAAATGCTAAGCCTATGTAAATTTATAAAATATTTAATAAATATTTTTCTATTTAAAAACAATATGTTTATCGTATTGCGTAATAATACTATAAATATTTCGAAATAATAAATAATTCCGCTCCGACGTCCCTCTCGCCCTTAAACAACCAATAAACATTTACGGGCTATTTATTAAGTGGACTTTGTTTTGTTATACGAGTATAACATCTTAAGTGTGAGTATTGTGTAAACTTTAAAATATATTTATATGACTTAACGGTCCTCCGCACTAGCGATCAAATTCGCGTAAAAATATTGAGAAATCTATGATTAAATAAATCGCTAAGCTAAAAATCTAATATCCTACCATGAATACATTTTTCTATCGAAATTGAAAAAAAAAAAAAATGAAATTTTCACTTACTTAACTGGAATGATTACCCAAATAAATTCATTACATTTTTATACATTCTAATCAGTTTGCTATTTATAAATATTCTCAATTTGTTGCATATATATATTTATTTCATCTGTAATTATATAAATTGTCCCCTCGTAGCTAATGGATTGCTTGCCATATTGTGTATGTAATGCATGTATGATGTTTAAATGTACGTTGTAGTGGTGGGCGAAGCGGCTCGGTTTAGTGATCCGGATCACTAAATCAGCTCTTTGTAGTGTACCGGTTTGGCGATCCGGCTCGTTTGAACGACTTTTCGCGTCCCCCCGCCCCATGCCCTCACCCACGCTCCCTTGGCCCTCTTAAAGACGTCATTAAGACGCTCTTACACGATACTTTTTTCGTCCAGTTTTCATGTGGATTGTCTTTACAGAGAGTTGATTTAGTGATCCGGCTCACTAAACCGAGCCGCTTCGCCCACCACTAGTATGTTGTCGTGTAAAGTGTGTGCGTACTGCTGACGTTTTCATGAATTCTGTGTTTTTACGTACGAGTTAAATATTATTATTTTTCTATTTATTAGTTCTTTCTTCTAATCTTTATTAGTGAGTTATAATATATATTAAGTAGTTAATTATAAGGTATTCGGCGAATATAAATCAGAAATTAGAATATAGGTAGATATCAACACAAAATTGTAATTTATATTTATAGCATTTGATCATATGTTTCGCGATGGTTTTACGTGTATTTGGTCGCTAGTGTAAAGAACCGTAAAACTATTTTTGTTCTTACTAATGCTTTGGGATGATTGTATCGCACAACTGTCCGAATCAATTGTTTAAATTCGTAGAATTCTCAATATCATCGCTAAATTATACAGCCATTATGGAACAAGAAACAAACACTTGAAATCAGTTTTGAAAATCTTGAGCTAAAATTGCAAGTAGGAACTATTCATCGCGAGTTTTGTGGTGTCTGTAAAATAATCATATACTAATCATGTATTGAGATGGCGGAGTATTATTTGTAGAAGTTGGTTGTTCAAAATCCGAATAATGTGGTACCTATTCATTAGTTCCGTTCTGACTCCGCGAGGCGTGCGACACATGACCTAGTCAAATGCGAGCAAGTATCAAGCAATAGTAGAACATTAATGCAAAGGTTCGAAATATTATTACGGCCACAATTGATTTTGTTTGTCCTTTCGAATGTAACTGTCTCGAACGCTAGGAGCGCGGTGTGTGGACTGTGGACAGGGATATTCAAATTCAGCGTCGGGCCACCAGTGCGGTGGGGACAATTCATTCGATGAGATGCTGTTAATAATCTAATCTGGTATGTCTAACAAGAACTCATTGTTCTTTGTATTAGATGGTGGTAGCTACATCGGGATGCTGTGATTGAGGGGATTTTTCCTAAAATTCTAACGAAATGACGCACTCCTCACGCAGGTGGTGAAAAGGTTGAAATTATTTTGTAAAGCTCAGACATATTTATTGAAATGTTTTTCGGTCATATTATGAAATACTTAATTTGCCACAATTAACAATACGACAACATCGGGAGAAGGGTTCGTAAGTAGGAGATTCCGCAACATAAACATTTTTTTATGTCTGAACTTTATTTTTGAACATCTTCACCGATGCGTTGTGATTATACATTCGCACAATGCAGGCTCACCATTTGTACATCATAAATATACAAACGGCAGCTGTGCCTGCACCGGGCACAGGATGCTTTCCGAGCAAAAGATAATCCCGGCAGTTTAATAGTCGGATTCACAATGAGATGTAAATTCTCCTTGCATGGATCTTGTAGTCTGCCACTGGGTTCAACATAAAACAGCCGACTATTCTGACTGAAGTAGACTGGGGTCCCTATTACGCAGTTTTGGTGTAATTCCCCAGTGTAATCTCGCTATTACCAGCCTTGCTATCGGTAGGCTCACCATTAAAATGTTAATTAAAATCCATGAATCGAAAAGAAACAAACAGGTCTTACGACGGCTTCTACCGCTACACAAAATTCCGCAATATTGGGGGTGCCGTAGTCCGCGGTCTCACAAACTCCGGGCAGTTGGGACTCTCGTGTAAGGTTTACAGAATTTGTAATTATATATACTAGAAACGATGCGATGGTATTGATTAAAGCCGACCTCCTCAGTTTAGGAAAAATCCCAAGTGAAATAATAATGATACCAAGTACTCTCGTAGACAACCAACGTCCGCAGTTGACACGATTCGCGACTCTCTCGAGGAAAAATATAATATAATAGTGGTATAATATTATTTGTTAGATGTTTATGAAGCCGGGGTTTGTAGAAGTACGTCAGTCAAAATTCGAAATACAATTTCATATTGAATAATAAGAGGAAGATACTTCGAGTATAAGCCTGGCGTGAGGCCAACATTCAGTATGGAAGATGCAGCAGTAGCTGTCTCGACTTAATCTAAATAATATCAATTTATTTCAAAACTTCGCGTATCATAATCTCTTCCCCTTTTATGTTTTTCTTCTGCCACACAACACTAGGAGTACGAAAATATGATCGATTAAAAAAAAATTAAACTATTGTAATATATTAATTACATACAATGGAAATTTGTACCCGCTAAGCTACTGCAAGTAGCTTGTCAGCAAGATTTTAGTTCAACAATAGTATATAATACAACAATAGATCAAAATAATAATACAAATAGTAGCGCAATAATAGAACAATATAGGTATATATGCATGTTGTGATTAATGCACCTACACATTACACAAGTTGAACTTTTTAAAACAGCATACCAGTTTCCTTAGTGATTAGAGACTCCAGTTGGATACAGAAATGTGGTAGGAACGTGACCCTACACTACAGTTTACCGTTGAAATCTGAAGTGGAGGACTGTTTAATTTTAATAAAATATGAAATAATTTAAGATCTGCAAGGATTAAAGGAAAGGACATTGAAGTAAACAGTTTTTATTTAATACGCGGTTTTAAACCTGGGTTAGACATTACCGTGGTTATTATTTATATTTCTCACTAGGTTGAACAATCTTTACGTTGTTACATCACCAAGTAGGTAACACAATAAAAATCAGCATATTATAATCAGGTATTTTAAGCGTATTTTTCCACTTGCGTTTACATAGAGCTTACATCTTGTGATAGCAATAAAAGAAACTTTCCTGAAACTAAGTAAACCAATAGAATACGTGTCCTATATCTACACAACATTGTATCATGTTTATATTGTATTGTCGAAGGTTAAGTTTAGTCTTGCTCCAGGTTAATGGCGGGGTTTTCCCAACTTGTATTGACGGACGGATGGACGGATGGACGGATGGACGGATGGACGGATGGATGGATCGATCGGGGTGTGACGCGGGACGATGATTGTCGGAGATTGATCGACTCGAGTGCATCTCCAGACACCCGCTAAACCGTGGCCAGCAACGTTGAGGTTCATCTCGCCTCAATTTAATGGTAGCCAGTCATCATTTTAAAACAAGGTTAAACTAATAATAACTTAGGTGAAACATTAAAATATTATGCATGTTCACGACCACAGATGGGGTTAATTCTCAATATTTTATAAAAAGCACGTTTAGCACGTAATGCTTTTAAATATCGATATTAATTGTTTATTGGTGGGTGTAAATACGGAATATAAATTGGAAAAAAATTGTTATTGTAGGTTTAAAGCTCAATTCCTTCAAGAAACTTATACTGTATTTGTTCGTGTTGAACAAATACATCGACAGGAAGTTTACTTTCCATTTTATGATTATTCCAGCTTGTTTAAAGCATGGAAAAGAAATATTTTAAAATACCAGAAAATCGCGTGAAAAATATGAAAATTCGCATTATTTACCAGAAAATAGCGGATTAGGGGTTTCTCACGTGAAAATTACAAAATTCGCCTGAAATGACGAAATTCGCTTAAAAATATTCGTTATCGCAAACGCGAAATGTTCAGGTCTCTACGACTCATAAACGAGGCATGTATTTGATTAGAGGTTACAACGCAGCTCTCGGCGGTAGGACCATACATATATATTACGCTCTCGGAGAAGCGAATATGTGGAGGCAAATATAATAAACCCAGCACAAACTTGAGACTTCACGTTCAAGTTTCACCCCTAAGACGCCTTACACGTTCACGCTCGAGGAAAAGTTCGTTGTTAGTTCCTTCAGCTTCCGACTTCCAACGAGATTCAAAATGAGGTCCGATGAAACTAATGTGGCGATTTACCGACAGCCTACCTACAGTTGTATTAACCGCTTCATAACGTGAACAAATGATCAGAGCGACCCTTTTTTCCATATAAACATAACAATAGTATAATATAACTATCGTCCTGGTGAAGGAAGGGTGTTTCTGATACCGGGCGAGGGTAACATTAGTAGTCACGCAATAGGTAAAAACAAATGCTTTAGCTTTATATACCTGTCAAAATAACGGGATATTATAATTAATAAATATATCAATAAAATGATAATAACAGTAACTAACCATCGCCGTTTTTTTCCGACTTTTGACATGGCCCGACTCAAGTTTCTGATTAACTTGATTTCGCAATTTCTTTCTCGCGCGTCCCCGGCTTCTTCTTCCATTCACATTCGTGTCACATATTCTCCTTACAGTCCTTTCTTCGTTCATTCGCTCTACATGCCCAAACAATCTAAGCGTTCCTTTCTAAATCTTACTCATTATGCTTTCATTAACCATGCATTCTTTACGAATCTCAACATTTTCACACGATGATACAAGGTTTTACCACACATTCGCCTCAGAGATCTCCTCTCTACAGCATTCAGTCTACTTTCATCCTTCCTCTGCCAGTTCTATGCCTCACTGCCATACATCAAGGTTGGTATCAGCACTCCATTGTGGACTGCTAGCTTCGTTTCTTTGGACCCCCCCCCCCTTTAAACACCATGACTTTAGACTTACTTAAATTAATCATTAGCTCATTCTTCATACAAACATATTTTTTAATTAAAAAAATAACAGCATTTTTAAAATTAAAAGTAAAAAATATTTCCAGATTAACTGATTCAAGGGCAACTATGGTGACCACTAAATATTGTAAGAACGACTGCATTATGTATGTAGGCACTGAAAATAAGAATTACGTATTTTAGAATTAGAATATTACGTAGTCATGTACTCCGTACTCACATCGCAACCGAAATTATATTGTTTAATAATAATTAAACGAATAATTTTTATGGCGCCGTTTTTGTGAAACATCACATTTTGTCATCGAGGGGCGTCAAAAAGAAGAAAAAACACAGTCGGCTACTTGCAATAATAATGAACCATTTGCAAATGACTAATTTACAACGAATAAAAAAATCATAATTATTAGTAACCAAAAATATAATTGCCAACTTGTAATTAAGGCGCAATCATATCATAATTACCAATACCTAACTAATATGTTAATAGGTAATCAAAAATTGATACAAAAATATTTAAAAATAAAACTTTATTTAAAAAATATATATTTGGGGTCGACAAAAAATCTAACTTGAAATTTGTTTTCCATTTTTCTTTTCTGTACTCGTATGTTTAATTACAGTTTTTATAATAATAATTAATATCATAAACGAGTTTTAAAAAGCTCACTTCATTTTAAAAATAATTAATACCTTTTAAATACTTACCACCTTTTTTATAACGAAATATCATAAATACACATTCCAACGTTTACAGTTCCGACTAACTGTTGTACTACTGGATCTGCTGCTAACCTTTTTTGGTGTTCCAAGATTCCCATTCCCGTAGATAAGTTTCTTCTGAAACCACTGAAGAGATAAACCGATAGAAGTGTGTTCTGGGCAAGGAGAGTAGTCATTTCTATTTTACTTTGGGTGAAATTTATTAAACACTTTAAAATATGTAAATCCTTTGTTTCAAACCAATTTTATAGGGCTGTCTGGTAGTGACCGATTGAAGTTTCGGTTTCGGAAATCTGCGTTCGTGATGTGTCGTATCACGTTCGGCCTTACTCGGACGAGTGTCTATGCCTCGGCCTAGTATGGCTACTGTCTGACATAAAGATTAGACTGATTTGTTAACTACATTTAGCAGTTCTATATTTAATTTTTTGTAATGTCTTAGTTTCGAGTGTTTCACATAGATGGCGCCGTCAGCAATACAGTACAGTAGTGATATCTGAGAACCTCTCAAGGTCAGACAGACAGATTATTACAATTGAATTAAGAGGAGCTTAGCTTCCTGGCTCTCAAAATCCATCATACTAGAGATTCCGTGTATCCTATTATCCATTAATAAATAACCAAGAGTTTGCTGTAATCGAAGTTTTATTTACCAAGTTACATAACAACGAACCAAAAAGCGCTGAAAATAAATCAATTTAATCATTAAATTGTTGTATTTTATTTCATGTTATAGTGCATTTTATGTGACACTAACTTTAATGAACTCTTACAAATTTAACATAAAAAATGGCCCAATTTTGGGGTATAGAGTGCTATTTTAACCAATTTAAATAGGTTTCGGTTTCGGCCAAAACTAGAACCAAAGCAGAAGTTCGTGAAAATCTATCATCGGTCGGTCACTACTCTTTGTACCCTAGGGGTCAAGAGGTCTTATGTAAATTGGCGACATCGGTTTTATTTCAAATCGGTGTAGATCAGTGCTTTGCAACGTGTGCCGTGACTGCCGTGGGCCGATGCTAGGTATGTCGCGGCGAAAGAAGAAAAATCTTACACAATTTGTACCTTCTTAGAAACACAATAACGTTAAACAACAAAACAACTTGTGCGCGAAAAACAACAAATATTTCGCAGCGGTTAGACCGAATCCGGGTTAAGCCGAGGGTGACAGCTAAACTTGCAATGAATCCTTTTTTTTTTTTTTACATGAATACCGCACAAGAGTCCCAACTGCTCCCAACCGTCTGGAGCCAGTGAGACTATGGCATTCCCAATTGGGGAATGTTGTGAGGCTGGAGGTATTGGGGAGGGGAAGGAGAAGGGGAAGGGGAGGGGAGGAGGGAGGTGGGGAAATACCTGGCTATTCAGATCTGGTCACCAAACACGGCTAAAAGCCATTTCAAGCAACGTTTCAATTCTGAATGGTGGTCTTTCACCAGGGCGATACTGAGAGTATCTTCCACTCTGGAACGTGCGCAAATATGTTATTTATTATTTTTAAATTAATTAATTGTGAAACAACACAAATTAATTAAATAAAATTTACTTGCGCACGCCGGGATTTGAACCCGCGACCTTCGGATTCGTAGTCGAGAGCCTTACCCCTCGACCATGGAGGCCTTATTACTTATTACTAAATAAAACAAACACTTTGTTTTGAACAAAAAAATTGTTGTACACTGAAGTATGCGGCTATCCCGAGGAAACTGTTGGCTAGATTGAAACATAATACTTATCAACTAACACGAATTATTGCATTCGCAATACTAGAATGTTTTTTTCCAGTGTGAGTCAGCACGTATTAGTCTAAATATGACTTTTGTGTACACGAATAGCTGCAATGAGAACACTGGAATGTTTCTTTCCGCGGTGAGTTCCAAAGTGCCTCTGAAAATAAGACTATTTTCAACATGAATAGCAGTCGGAACGAGAGAGTGGTTTTTTTTCGTTCGGTGTAAATCGGCACGCATTTGTCTAAATATGACCGTGTACACGAGATATAATACACAATGACACTAGAATGGTTTTTTCCAGTGTGAGTCAGCACGTATTAGTCTAAATATGACTTTTGTGTACACGAATAGCTGCAATGAGAACACTGGAATGTTTTTTTCCGCGGTGAGTTCCAAAGTGCCTCTGAAAATAAGACTATTTTCAACATGAGCAGTCGGAACGAGAGAGTGGTTTTTTTTCGTTCGGTGAAAATCGGCACGCATTTGTCTAAATATGACCGTGTACACGAGATATAATACACAATGACACTAGAATGGTTTTTTCCAGTGTGAGTCAGCACGTATTAGTCTAAATATGACTTTTGTGTACACGAATAGCTGTAATGAGAACACTGGAATGTTTTTTTCCGCGGTGAGTTCCAAAGTGCCTCTGAAAATAAGACTATTTTCAACATGAACAGCAGTCGGAACGAGAGAGTGTTTTTTTTTCGTTCGGTGTAAATCGGCACGCATTTGTCTAAATATGACCTTGTACACGAGATATAATACACAATGACACTAGAATGGTTTTTTCCAGTGCGAGTCAGCACGTATTAGTCTAAATATGACTTTTGTGTACACGAATATCTGCAATGAGAACACTGGATTGGTATTTCCGCGATGAGTCTGAAAGTGCCTTCGCAAGTACGACTATTTTGAACATAAATAATTGCAGTCAGAACAAGAGAATGGTTTTTCACCCCGCTGTGAATACGAAAGCATATTTTAATTTATTATTATTAATCTTGAAAACAAAATACTAGAATGGTTTTTTCTATGCCTGTCTCACTGGGAGGTACCCAGTTAGAGAAAAAAAAGTTCGGGTGATAAAAGGTTGCGGGGCACCGGTGTAGATCACACTCCTAGGTATTATCTATTCAGTGTCTAAAACTCTTTCGTTACGTTTTCATATTGGACGAAAAGTAGTTTTTGTGGCGATAATCATAATGCTTACGGATGGATTATTATTTGAGGGTGTCGGTTGAACTAGCGTGGCCGGAGTGACGCGGGAGCTTAGCAGTAAGCAGTTACACAATGGACATGGACATGGACATGGGCACAGGCACGCGGCTATTATACGATCGACAATCAATCACAAATTATTTACGGGGACATTTAACATCTCATTTGCCCGGCTAACGCCTGACGCCCACCGCCACTCAATACTAGTCCAATCCACGTCACTGGACTCTAAAACTGACTAATGTGTATTTATACCTTGGGGGTACAATATTGTTACACATTTAAACTTAATATTATCCATATCTCATTTTATTTCTTTTGTACTATTCAGTTCGCCTCGGTAAGGCGCCTCCGAGCGTTCCTTTCCTGCGCTACTTCGTCCATAGTAGGCCCAGCCTCTAGAGTTGCTACTCCAAACTTTGCCTAGGGCGGGCCACTGGACGTCTTCCTTCTGAAATCGCAGACATTATCCGAGAAAGTCGGTCTTCTTGCATTCTTGGTACCTACATTACCAAGCCACCCCGACTGCGACTTTTCTATGAACAGTACCAGGAAACCACATACTTTCCTCGTATTCTGCACTATGAAGAGAATCTATCTTATCATTTTAAACAAATTAGTTCTGCTAGTTTTCTTGCATTTTAGTTGGCATTTAAATTAAGATATTTATTATTTTGCATTACAAAATTTCATTACTATGGCAACACAAAAGTCTTTGACATTTTGTTGTCGGTTGTCAAAAATTTACATTGAACTATTATCGCCGATAACTATTTACCCTTAAGTTATTTATTAATAGCTTCGATTTATTTCAAATGAATAAACCAATAAACAGTAGAACGAGGGAAGTGTATTTCTGAGCTGTTAGCAGAATTTCGAGCAAGGAAGCTAATGTCCAACTTAGAAGACGTTTACAAACGAACTGTTTGTTAAATTTCATACCTATCTCAACAACATTTTTGTAGATTTATTATAACCATGTAAATTCTGATTTGAGGTTATCCTTTACATTCGAGTATGACAATTTATTAGAAAACAAAGAATAACGACCAAAAATAAGGTAATTTTTTTTTATAATTCTGATCTGTGAATTTGATATATTTTTATTTATTTATCCAACATCTGTAACATGTAGGCACTGTTGAAAATCAGGTGCACCCCAGGCTCCGGGGTATACAGCTGAGCAGTGACCTTCTTGTCAATTACTAAAACTAACTTATATGCTAAAATAACATATGTAAAGTAATTGACAAATAAACCCTTTTATTATTAATTTATTGTTTTTGTGTTTAATTCGTAGAACTCCATTTAATTTTTTTAAAGTTTAATGTAAATCAAATTTAATAATGTTATTATTAAGTTCTGCAAGTATTTTTAGTTGTTATTATTGTGACCGATTTACCGATAATAAATCATTACCCATCCATCCAAATTTTAAAGGTGTGGGGGTAAATTAAATCAAATAAATAAGTCGTCGCAATGTGGATTAACCACAGTGTGAAAATGGCCTTAAACGCCGAAACAGCTGTCACAATAATAACAACTAAAAATACTTGCAGAACTTAATAATAACATTATTAAATATGATTTACATAAAAATTTTAAAACCCCTTTTTATTATTATGTAATACACGTTTATTTCGATACACAAATATCAGAAATACCTTCATATATTTCATGTAATTGTCTTCCTTACAAAGCGTTTAAACACAGAATCATCTTCTTTCGGAAAGTACCACACATTTCTGAACACCGTTCGGTTAAAGAAAAATGTAATATGCACTTGGACCATTGTGTTTTTTTTTTACATACTTTGATTTTCCTATGAGCCATATTTGTGTTGCCATTTAAAACCGGGGGGAGGCTTAATGCGGGCTAAAGCCAAGCACTTGATGAGAACTTTAAAAAAATAGTACACCTACACATACTAACGAAAACACCATTGATTTTTAATTTATTGATGGAAAATATTTATGTAAAAACGTCCCTGGTGACTGACGTAAAAAAAACCTCTTTACTCCCACATTATTTGGCAGAGTTACATGTATGTTACATTACAGCCATACCAATGTTATTTCATAAATATAATATTTTGTTACATTTGCATGGAATATATCACGAGATTGCTCCAAATGTTTGGAACAATTAGAAAGCAAACAGAACTAACACGACTGATAAAAATATTATACAAGGAACATGACATGTACGATCTACCAGTTTTCTTAAAATAAATAAATCTCTTAATTTTAGTGGAACCCTGCAATGCAGAAATATTTATCAAGTGTATACAGTATTGCACACAATACCCTTATATAAAGACAAAACGACCATCTTGGATTTTCAACCACAGCAACTGTGTCTGATGGTCTAGTGTTGTGTCACACGATTCACAAATTGAGATATAATTGAATTCCGAATACAACAAAGGCGAATAAATTGCTTGCATTCTGAACTATTGGAAGTGGATGACTGGTGCATTTTCACAGTCTATCAACTGACAAAGTACAAAGTTCCTAAGTGGTCGACAATTTACTTACAAATTTCAGACATAATTCACAGGTTGTATTTATTAACCATTACAATACCAAGAAACGAAAAATCGTGGTTTGTTGTACTGACGAGAAATTCCAACAACGACGTTGTTTGAGGAAATTTCGAAGAGAATTTTTTTTTCTCAATATCCAGTCGTCATAAAATCTGGTAGGCACAGAAGATAGACCCCCATAAACCACTGTTCTGGCACACAATCCCTGTTTCTTTAAAATCATTTATCAGGTCACAGGCTCTTTTATAAAGACTTCTTCGATGAGACATTACATCACATCATTCAAACAAACTTTTCTTGAGTTGATACTTTGAAGAGAAGTTCCTGAAGAAAAACTGAGAACCTAAAAACATATTAGTTTTAGTTAGCAAAACAAAAAAAACCTCTGTAACTAGAATTGACGATATGCAACTGGGCGGGTGGAATGGAAAAGCGTTTCAAACCACAATCTGTAAAAAAACGTTGCTCTTATTACTGAGAAACTAAAAACATATTAGTTTTAGTTAGCAAAACAAAAAAAGCCTCTGTAACTAGAATTGACGATATGCAACTGGGCGGGTGGAATGGAAAAGCGTTTCAAACCACAATCTGTAAAAAAACGTTACTCTTATTACTGAGAAACTAAAAACATATTAGTTTTAGTTAGCAAAACAAAAAAGCCTCTGTAACTAGAATTGACGATATGCAACTGGGCGGGTGGAATGGAAAAGCGTTTCAAACCACAATCTGTAAAAAACGTTACTCTTATTACTGAGAAACTAAAAACATATTAGTTTTAGTTAGCAAAACAAAAAAGCCTCTGTAACTAGCATTGACGATATGCAACTGGGCGGGTGGAATGGAAAAGCGTTTCAAACCACAATCTGTTAAAAACGTTACTCTTATTACTGAGAAACTAAAAACATATTAGTTTTAGTTAGCAAAACAAAAAAGCCTCTGTAACTAGCATTGACGATATGCAACTGGGCGGGTGGAATGGAAAAGCGTTTCAAACCACAATCTGTTAAAAACGTTACTCTTATTACATTAGGCAGAGGCTATACACAAAATATAAATGGTAGCATTTTAAGGGTTAAAATCAATGTCATTACCCATTACCATCAGATTTGAAGCTATTCAACGGTTCATCGAACTCAACAAGCGGCAATCGCAACACCCAGTTTTTTGCGAGTTCCCAAGCCTCCGGATCCAGGTCTGCAACATTCGACTCGACTGACAGATATTATAACAATAACATTACATAACGGAGTTTGTCAAGGTGCGACGTTAAGTCGGCTCGCACTGAGGACTGGAACATGGACAAAGGGGGAAACAAATACTGTGTTTATTGAAACCACTGTCACCAATCAGCCATTACATTAAGAACCGTATTTATTATAGTATTATTATTAAAGCGGTAGATAATTATGTACTTCTCTGTACAATTAGATAATATCGAGCGTATCATCAAAAGCGAAAAAATTGTATTTTACAGGAGTTTTTTTTTTTTAAATATCTCAGGTTGTGTTTAAGGGTCCAGTATAAGACCGCGTATTCACCGCCGTTAGGAATTTTAGGCCTCAAACTCAAAACCACGGACCACCACGATCCGTCAGCAGGATTGGGAAAATGTGGATAATGTAGACCACGCCGGATTTAAAAAAATGTTCAGCGCATTGATGCAATACGAAACAAAAAACATTTGCTCTATATTTTTTCGTTTATTCGCTGTATAACAATAAATTAATAGAAGCTTGACAGACTTAACTTAGCAGTCGGAAAAGGGAGGATTTTTTTGCGATCTGTTGGTATAGGTTAGGGTAAATTATGAGAATATGTTTTTTTTTTTAAATTTGTATATAATATATAAATACAAAGTGCTTCCCTTTCACAAAATATTTTTTTTGTTACTATTTACGTATTTATTTCTTCACAGCATAATCTTTTATTTTTGCTTCGGAAATATTATAGAAATGGATAACGTGGACCACCTGCTCAGAAATACTTATAAGCACAGTTTTTGACATAGGGAATTATTTTCATGGTTTTTGAATCAAGGAATCCGATTTTCGATTGTCCACTTGTGGATTCAAGATGGTAGAAATGAATTAGATGCTTTTTTATATGGCTGTTCTTTCAATGGCTTTGGTTTTTATTAATGGTTAAGGAATCCGACTATTACATTTAACTTAGGAACCAAGATGGCGGATGTGAATTAGATCCCGTTTATTAAACGGGAATAAGAATTATTTGTCTTTTGATAATTTTTGGGATTTCGAAACGCCCTTCAATATTGTATACTAAACAGCAGTAAAAATATAACATAGGTAGATAACAATGATTTACAACCCACTCCAGACGCAGACAATAAGCTTGAATACAATTCACCAGTAGTTCAGTCAATGAAGGCAATAAGAAAAACTGAAATTTTGCAGGTGAATAATACCTATAACATGGAATATTTTCACAAAAGTCTCCTATCTTCCCCTTGCCCCTCCCACAAGCAAATTAGACGAAATATGCTATAATTTGAAATCAAATACGTTTCTAAGGACTTAATAGTGTCCGAGATACAGCGGTTCTAAATTATGCATATTTTTTGTAAGGTGTCATTCTTCGCTATTTTTTAGTGTTTTGGTCAATTTTGACAGTGAAGGAGTAATTTTTCGGTAAAGGTTAATCTTTACTTTTTAAAGTAGGCTAAATATGGTACAATTTGAAAACAAATTGGTCTCCAAGGACCTAATATCGTCCGAAATACAGCTGCTCTAAATGAAGAAAAACATTCTACGTTATCATACTTCGCAATTTTTTTTAGTGTTTAACCAATTTTGACAGTGAAGGGGTAATTTTTCGGTGAAGGTTATTTAATATTTTTTTAAAGTAGGCTGAAGATTCTACAATTTGAAACCAAATTGGTCTCTAATATTTGTACAGCGCCCCTGAGGTGATTTCTCACAAAAGCGGCGCTATAGAAATGGTCCAATTATTATTATTATTATTATTAAGGACCTAATATCGTCTGAGATACAGCTGTTCTAAATGAAGAAACATTCTTTGTTATCATTCTTCGCATTTGATTTCAGTGTACCTCCAAACACTTTAATTCCGATTTTGAACCAAATCGGTAGAGAACTCAAAATTCAAAAAGACCATCGAAATTACTCAGGTTGACATTAAATTTGACATCAGCACCCCCATAACATGACTTACGCCGCTTTCTAACCAAATCGGTGTGAATATCTAGAAATTCAAGATAGCCGCTAAATCTATGGATTTTGATAGGCACAGATCGGCATACTTATATATGCAGTCAGGGGCGTCAAGATTGTAAATTGTATGGGCACAAAAAATGTTAAGATTTTAAAAATAATTCGTTCATTCATTAGTTTTGCTTTTGACAGCCTGCAAAGATATAATCTTGTAGATCTGTACCACGTCCGTCAGTTTTTTTCCAGTGCGCAGGTCTTTTATATTGTGACGTATAATAAATTAATCACTTTTTGGACCATCTTAAAGAACGTTGCAAAGAAATGTGATTACAACAAAAAAAAATCGAAAATACGTAATTCTTAAATTCCGGTGGCAGTTTAACACCTCTCTTCCCAGCTATTCGTCATAAAACAGACAAAAATATCGAATTTCAAATCGACGTCCGCTCGCTCTTAAGGACTTCTCACAACTGATTTACTCCGGCGAAATAAATCGTTTTATCAACAATCGCGCGGGCCGGAAATTCTCATACGTTTTTTGTATGACGGAACTGAATTTAAAATTCCTGAACTTTGAGGGAATTACAGTGAAAATCTAGATTTACTGAATTATTTTTATTAAACGCTCTTGGTTCTTGATCTTATTTACTATGAGATTGTGGAAATATTTGAATTAAATATGTTTGTAATGGGTGCAGTTAACATAACGGCGAAGGCACTGTTGATCGTTTTACTTAAAATTACAGTAGATATTTCATATATAATGTAAAAGATTACAGTTTAAGAATTTACGTCACTGAAAACCTTAGACACTGTCGTAACTTTCTGTTAAGAATTTGCAGATAAATTATGTGTTGTATTGCTTACGTGAGCATACTGCGAAGTGATGTTTAGCGCCTTATTTGAGTCTGCCCCCTTAAATTAATTTAAAATAAAAAAAAACGTATGTTATATTATTTTATCAGTTAAAATACGGTTTGGTGAAAACTTAATAATTGTCTTTTGGCTCTTATGATGTTTTGTCGCCCCCCTTCCATTTCCATGTCAATGTATCGCACGCTTACGATATCATTTACGATGTTTTGTTTGGCACAATAAAAGTGATATTTCTAAGGAAGCTGAATAGATTTTCAAAAAAAAAATTATAATTCAGTATTACTCCGTCGTTATATTTATTAATTTTTAATTTATAATTCAGAATTTGCTTATAAAAATAAATAATATAATTTTCCTCCTTTCGTTAAAGTGGATATACCCTAGAATCGGCGCTAATTCAAATTTCATCGGAGAGAAATTTTGACCTATACTAATGAAACAGTTTCCTCAACAGTGTTCCAAACTAGCTTCGTTAAAATTACAATCAGCTTAAAAAAAATGCTACGTAAAAATATTAATTAATTCTTATTATCCTCTTTATGGTTAGCGAAATATGATATAATTACATTGATCGTTGCTCGGATTTAGCCGACTAAAGGCTTTTTATAATCCGCCTTTCAAATTCTATAGTTTGTTCTTTTGGTATCACATTTTTAAAATTTTAATAAAAGAAGCACTTTTGTCCATTTTTTGAAAATGAAAAGACAATTAAATTTGTTTGCATGCAAATTAAGAAAGACACGTAGACTGACGATGGGCTCAGTCGTTCCCTGTTAGAAATATTTTTTATAAAAATATAATATGTCTGAATTCAGATGGAAAGTATTTCTTAGTGCTATTTTGTAATAGGAAGAAGCTCCGGGCAACTTTATTATAAATTCGATTACAATATTAATTTATATTTCCGTTGTTTTATTTTTGGGCTCGTGCCCGTCTTCACGAATAATACTTTTTGCTGCGCTTATTGCGTACTTTTTAGTGTATCGTAAGTCATTTGGGAAATGTCCAGTGTTTTTAAGAGGAACAATAAACAAACCTTTTTACATCCTCCAATGAATCTCCCTAAAAAATAGTTTATTGCGACTTTCACTAATTTTTTGTTGTATATTTGTGTTGTGACTTTTTTTACAATGGTGTTAAATAAAAGGATTTAAAGAAATATATAAAAAAAATAAATTATTTCATACTGATTAGCGCCTGCTGATTGCTCATGCTGAACATGCTCGCGATGCATTTTATCGTAAGCGGTGAATTTTGGAAGATACGATACGATTGTACTCTTGTACGTGACGCTTACGATGTTTTACTTAGCCGAAAATGTAAAACATAAACAATATAATAAAATTAAAAATGCATATTATCGTGACTTCGGATGCTGCATTCCTTACAACATTTTACCAGACTGGGCGGATATCTATTTTAGGCGGATTCAATTAAAATAAATACAATAATGGTCAAATTGCCGCTTACGATCTTATTTTTTTATATATGCAGAAAATACAGATACAGACAATAGTATTATTGAAACAATATACAAATATTTGGAGAAGTCACGGCTGTTTCTGATAACAAAGCCTAGAATTCTGTAAGCTTTATTTACAATATTATCAATGTGAACATCGAAATGAAGTTTTGAATCAAAAAGTATGCCTAAGTCTCTTATACTGTATACGCGCTCGAGTGAGTAGTTGCCAATATAATAATTGTTTGTGATAGCTTTATGATTTTTAGTGAAGCTTATTTGTTTACATTTATTGTAACTTAGATACAATTTATGATCATTGCAAAATGCTTCAATCATTACTAAATCTCTTTGGATGAGCAGACAATCATCTTCTGCCGGGAAAGGCTCGATATATTAATCACTTGTGAATAGTGTAACCGATGAATTGCCAGTAAACAACACAACACAGAACGTATTCGTTGAATATGGATACAGAACTAATAAGAATATTCATAAAATAATTATTCAAATAACTACTAAAATAAGATGGTGTGCACAAAGTTTTAATTTGTTACAAATAATACAATTAGTTCCACCGCAGAGTTATCAATCTTCAAAACAAAAATATATTTGACTGTTATATACACAGGTGCAAAACATAATCGAAAACAAAATTACACGTATTTCCGGGGCTGTATCTACATGCTCGAGATCGCATTGTGCCCCTCAATCTAACCTAACCCAACATTCTTCTTTTTTATTGCCTTTTTGGCGAATCCCAGATACGTTCTATCTATTGGGTTAGGTTAGGCTAAATTAAAAACATGTTGATACAGCCAGACAAAAAGTGCGATTTACTTTGCGTCTGTATAACAGTGTTCCGCTTTCATTAACCCGTATAAATCCCGAATGTAACAAAGATGCTGTATACCGTATACCCACTTGCCACGGAAGCATGCATGTTCTAGTGCCAAATTAATCATGAATCGTCCACCTGATGGTTATTTCTTCGAAACGCTTGCGGTGTATCAACAGATCCATTTCAATAGAGATGCCATTAGTACCAATAATCTCCACGACTCACGAGGATAAAATACAACATACCAAATGTTTACTAATATGCGATGATAAATTCATATTAGTATCTGCTCAATATTGTTCAAAAAGAAGGATAAATCTGTTAACAATACAACAGCGCTGTGCTGATTAAACTAGTTAAATAAGCACTAATCACTAAGCATTAGCACCGTCCCAGAAACGTATACATAGATAAATATCGCCGCCACGGATCTGCTAAAAAAACATTGCAGATAACAATTAATACAAAACAGGAGAAAAACATAAACTGCCGGAGATGTTAAAAAAATCACATTCGTCACAACAAAAGTAATATAAATTGCATTGAAAGAATAAACTGTTTCTTAGAAAACCACACAAAAGTTTTGTCCAGCGTTGCCATCTTGGAATTTACATTTCCGCTAGAATCTACAGTAAATTTCGTCAAAACCAACCTGGATTTCCGTCAGATATTCCCGCTGACTGATTTAGAGCACTAAAACCCCGAACAAAACGCGCAACAGCAATCGATGAGTAGGGTAACTGAAAATACGCTCCTGTTTGAAAAAATCTCACCAATCTGCCGAATTCTTCAATTTTGACGGCATGGCATCATCGATCATCAAATTGCAATGGGGACGTCGATGGTTGGCCTCGGTTACGTTCCTTCTTATGCGCAACCTACTACCACATCTATTACTTCTGGACTTGTGGGGGTAATATTAATGGGTGTGACATGTTTCAATCAGTATCGACTGGCACAATTATTATTGACTGGGACGACCACAAACGACGATCTGCGACGCACCGGAACTCTGAAAAATGCGTTATTCAGTAAGTTCCGTTGAACAAAAAATTGTCCCGTTTCGGAGAATCCGAATTCGCTAGATATGACGGGAATTCCGTCTCGATGACAACACTACACAGATATGTTTTACGGTTGTTTTTTAAAAGAATTAAATATTTAGTTCCACCGCGGAGTACAGTACGTTTAGTTAGAGCTGTGTTAAATGAGTTTTAAATCCCAAAAAATGTAATTTGACCGACCCAGGAAAAACGTGTAAAACTGTAATTATTATAAAAACACTACTTGTGTGGAAATTAAAAATAATATTTGTTCAGGTAGTAGGAATGATTTATTACATTGATTACTGCTTGGGTTTGTTATAATATTGTGCGATAAAGTGCATTTTCTTCAATGCCAGCGGTCTGCTAATTGAAAAAACATACAAGAATCGAATGTGTTGATTGTGCAGTTTGTTTTCCTTAGTGATATTTTTATTTCCCGGTTGAGGGCAATCCTAGTTTGGAGTGTTTAGAGCGCGAGGTGGTAGAGGACGCCACTGAACTTTTTGAAACTAGTACAGTATTTTCTTCATAAGATGAGTAATCACATTGTCGAGTCATAATTAATAAATTTGGTTTAAACAAAGTAATCGTTATTAATTTATTAATATAGTATTTTATTAAACACTGAATATGAAAGAAAAGGCTAGCCAGCCAATGAAATTTAACTTACTCGGGCACACGGACACGCCCACAGCACATTTCTCTCGGTTTATGTTTTCAGTGGGATACCTACGTCGAAGAAATAATTACGTATAGATAAAACAGTAACGACTGATTGAAGACTTGCAACAGTGGATTTAATAGGTAGAAACATTACCTAATGCTCACTTACCCACTATTAATATAAATAAAACTAGCAACATCTGATATTATGTTACGGTTTCCCGACTTGGGTCAGTAAAAACTTTATCAGTAACAACCAGACAAAAACGTATTCAGAAAAAAAAAAATCTATGAGATCAGAGAAAAATCTACATTACCTAATCTTGGTGACAAACAATTAGGCAAATTAAAAGGGCATGCAGATAGTGCAATCCAGAACAGTGGAACACACCAGCGTATTGTCATTTCTATTGCAAAATCATTTTCAGGGACCATTAAAACAATTCAACAAACAAACTTTAATGATGTAATACAAACACGTACCCACCATTTCCAACTTACTGAAGTTTCCAAACAATCTAAACCTCATTGCAAATCATGGAAATATAAAACAGAAAAAGACACTGAAAATAAAAAAAAGGCAACGGTCGCAATCTGGGAATCGAGCCCAGGACCTCTATTTTGCCGGGACATCCACTCTACCACTGTTCTACAATATTCCGAAAGATAACACGAATATAGTTGTTGATTTTATCGGGTCATTATCTTATTTACTCTAAGGTCATTATCAAGACATATTACTAACTACTATGCTAGTGCTACTACTTGTCACTGATAAGGCCAAAGGTAATAAACATGGCAAAGAGCATTTGATTTTTCCTATTTACTTGATGACATTGAAACGCCATCTTACGTATTTATTTATGATAAATATAATAACCAAAAATATTTGCTTCGAGCTGTGTCTTATGTCACCACGAATATAGGTAATAGAATTAAAATTCACTTAGCAAGCGGAGTCCAGAAATGCTTGTTGTAAGCGCAAAAAGCGTATTTTTATTAATTTGTGAGGAATTTTGTACGAAAAAAAAAAATTAATCAAGGGAATCTTTCGCAAAATAATCTTAGCTATAAAGCGGTATTTTTAAAAACTTGTTTTTTACACGCGTTCATAATTTTTCAATAGAATTTATTTTTTCGCTTAATTTTTTTACAACATAATTAAGAAATTTATTTTAATTCTTATTACGGGAATTTCTAGGAAAAGGTTTAATTTATCAGAAGCATATTTTTTGGATTTCTTAATGTAAACCGATTCAGAGTATAGATTAATCGAAATAATTTATTTCACTGATAGCGTCGCTTTAAGCCGCTAAATCAATATCCCGCCGAAGAGCAGTGAAGAGCGGGACACCATATTGACATCGCCATGGGATTAGTACTAGTTTTAAAAAAGTCTCCCCTGAATAGATGAAAACGGGTTTTATACTAGGTATATCGTCGTTTCCACTGCAAAATAAGTTTTGACATTTTTTCCAGTGAAAAAATACATATTCATTATAGATCAGCAAACACCGATTCTGAACACGTAAGTTTTATTACGTAAAAATTATAAATCGTTATTTAAGTGAATAAAAAAACCATCTCATCAAAACGACCTGTTCTATTGATACAATTGCATTTTCGACATCTGATGTCACGGGTCCGTCCGCGCGTATTCTGGTGTTGGATTTGTACTAAAGGCTGCATGTAGTTTATCAAAGTCGGTATAGATAGAGCATGAAATATTTGAAAACGGCAATTTTATTTTCATCCTCTGATTATTATTGTGGCTAACTGAATAAATGAGCGTACAAGTTCCTTACTAAAGTCGCGTAAAAAAACCATTTTGACCAAAAATTTGTCTATCTCAGGGCAGGTAAGTTCTGGTTTTTTCCATCATAGGCAGGTAAAATTAATCAGGAGATGTCTTCCCTCTGATGGAGCAAAATCAATCATAAATTCCTTTGTTGTTTCACGTATGGACTATTGTAATAGTGCATATGCTGGCCTCCCTCAAAAACAATTCAATAGAATCCAGTCCGTCTTCAATGCTGCGGCGAGAATGATATTTGGTGAATCTAAATATTGTCATATAACCTCACTTCTAAGGGATCAGCTTCATTGGCTTCGATGCCCTGAAAGAATAGAGTTCAAGATCTGCTTACTGACCTTCAAAGCATTGCGGGGAATGGCGCCAGCCTATATATCTGAACTATGCATCCGACAGGACTTAAGTGATAGACAGCATACTCTGAGATCAGCAGATCTAGATGCTACTAATCGTCTAATTGAACTTTCAAGGTCAAATCGAGCCGTCTACTATGATCGCTCTTTTCGTGTAAATGGCCCTCTCATTTGGAATAAACTTCCCCCAGCTCTAATATCCAGAAATTGACTGAATTTAAACGGGCTTTAAAAATAAAACTTATTTAAAAAATCCTACTGTCTATAAATTTTAATTTCTCTTCAATTTATTATAAAAAGTCATTTCCTCAAGCCTCTGGTAGTTGTTTGGTTTCGGTTTCCTCCGTATATATATATTTTTTATTTTTTTATTTTTAAGTCCGTTATTGCTGAACATAAAAAGTAGTGTAGTAAAATTGTGAATGTGTTATTTTTGTATGGCCATATGTATACTGTATAATATTTTGTAATTTTTTTATGAATATGCACCTAAGGTGTACTGTAGGGGTAGTATTAAGAATAAGCAGGAATGTATATAATGTGTTAAGAATGTATAAATAGAATGTAAAAGTAGCACTGTAGGATAGCACTGAATGGAGTTATTTAATCATTTTAAAGTTTATTTATAGTAAAGCGCACTTGAAGTGAAACAACACAAAACTGCGCTATATAAATGCTTTGTTATTATTATTATTATTATTAGGTACAGCTTTTCAGCATTTATGGCCAACAAGTCATAGATTTCGTGCGTTTTAGAGGGCTATAAAAGGAACACAAAAATATGCTAGTATTTAACCAACGACGTCAATATTGATTAAAAAAACATTTTTAAAAATAATGATTATGCTGAAAAACACAGAAAAAGGTTTTTGCATAATTTTTTTTGGTTATCTGCGTGATTCAATAACTTTGATGCAAACGTGTATAACTGCAGTACAAATCTGTTAAAAATATGAAAAAGGTTTTTCCGTAATTTTTTTGGTTATCTGCGTGATTCAATAACTTTGATGCAAACGTGTATAACTGCAGTACAAATCTGTTAAAAATATGATAAAAGTTGCTGCAAAATTTCATATTTTCAGAAAAAATGGTTTGAGAAAATTGTTACCAAAATGGTAAAAAGGGATAATAATGACGTATTAGACAGGTACCTACCAGTGGCGTGCAATCCAAGCTGGGTCTACGTCCTACCAAAAATAAAATTATGGAAAAATTTAAAGGGCGACAAATATTTAATCAAACTGTGTTTTTTCATGAATTTAGTAAATAACTTGTGCGTTCATATTTATTTATTCAATTAGTCGTATCATAACAATCAGTGGAAGATGATAATAAAATAGTAATTTTCAAATATCATGCACTATTCATGCCCGAATTTGTCAACTATGCACAGCCTACCTTTGGTCATAGAGTAATGCGCGACATTAGTACTCACCTACAAATATTAAAAAATATATATTTAACTGTTTTTGATCCCTGAAAGCTGGAGATTTTGGAAAATACCAATGCAATTATGCAATGACGATATTTTAAATATTAAAGGTAGACTGATAGCTAGTAAAATCGAGCTTGCTATGAAATGTCACAAAAATGTGCTATATATTATGTTAGGTTTATTCATAAAGAAGTATTGGTAAAATTACACAATTCCGTTTCAATTTTTTTTCTTTTTCTTTAAACCCAAACTAAGAACCCAATTACCTATTTTAAAGATAACACACCATTTTAATTACATATTAAAATAGGTTATTAGGTTCTTAGTTTGCGTTTTCAGAGAAAAAAACTAACCTAAAATTTCCATACAAAAACTATGAATTTATAAGCATTATTTTGAATTTTCGCGTATGCCAACATTTTTTCTAATTTTTAGTAATCTGAAACGAAGTTTTATTTTTTAAAAAAATTGGCGTATTAACAGTGAAGCGGAATTGTTGAATTTTATCGAAATATTAATTATTTTACCGAAATATTAATTATTTTCCAGGCAGAATTACGCATTTATTTAAATTTACTGTTTGAAAATATTAGCCTAGGTATTATCAATATTATATAGATACGTTTACTAAAAATAACCCGTATGGTGGGTAGGTACCTACCTTCAAACGTCATGATTTTTTCATCAATGTTTACCCAGCATCTGCATCAGTTAAAAATAGCAGATAATCTCACCTTTTGCAAAGGATTGCTTTCAGATAAAACGGAATAATGTTGATAATTGGAAAACCCACAGCATTTGATGCAGTGTTTTAAAATATAAGACACTGTTACCGCAGGATAACCCTGGATATTTGCCTGGTCGCGTCAGCCACATGCCAAAATACCGCGGGTTCTATTGAGAAATGCAGTCATCTCGTCTGTCAAACGCAGAGATAAAATATTAATTAAAATATTTATTTCTACACAATCTTACAGATTAGCAATTTTTAACCTGCAAAATAATGCTTTTCATAATATTGCAGAATATACCTAGATCTCAAAAACGTAAATACAAATCATGGTCGGATATATTGACAGTTATGTTAGTGGGTTTCAAGGTTTTAAGGTTTCACGATAAACAAAATAAAAATACTCACCAAATCGAAAGAAATCAACGCACGCTTGGGTTTTTTTATATTATTTTTTTCATCGACGACAGTTGTGTTATAAAACACGTCAAACGCCACAAAAAACTAAACAAAAGTCATCAAGGGCCGAGTCTTTTCTTCAAAAGTCTTAGAATTCGGGACCGTTTTTTTAAATCAGCCGTTGTAAATTAATTTGTATTCTAAAATCCAACATATTATTATTATTCACGTGAAATCGACTTAACCTTACAAACACGAACTTCCAGTCAGGACGTTATTATGCTATCAAAAAGAGCACCGGAATCATTCAAATAAAGAATGCTCCTTTCTTTTTTTCAATTAAAATGTTCGAACTTATTGACGTTTTTAATTTAATAAACAAAACAACAGTAAACAAGTACCGATAATCAGACGACGCGTGAGAACCTTTCCACTTCGCCCCGCGACATGCGACTTACGGCCTGCCAGTCTTGCCACAGTAGCACAAACAAGCGCAAATGCTAATATGTAGCAAGTTCGCTTCTATACGTCAGAGGTGTATATATATATATATATATATATATATATGTATATACGAACAGCTGACTGCAGTGGTGTAGCTCGGATCCAATGGAAGATAGTTGAATGAAAGCTAATATGGTGGAATTCAGGAGGGGTCCGTTGCGAAGATTATTTAGATTTACTTTTGAACAGTAATAATAATGCCTAACAGTTACCATTCATAAATCTAATATTTTTAATTCGACACAATCAAAGAGTGCGATTCGGAAATAGTGCAGGTAATTTTTTTTGTTGAATTTGGTAGGGTTCTAATTTCCAATGACAAGTCATTGGGTTTACCCAAGTTTACAGATGTATGGGTTAACGCTGAAATGAGGGTTAGGGGAATATTTGTTCCAATTACCCAAATAGACGGAAGGAGGTATCAGGGACGCCCCACAAAGACATGGCACAATAAAGAAAATCAAGTTGTTTTGAGACAAGGGTGTCAGGATAAAGATGGGTGGTGTTCCACATCAGCTACGTTTAAAAAACACCATAACATAACGAATACATATTATATTTTACTTCAATAAGTATATACATAATACTATTATGTATTAGTAACACGTTATAAGCTTTTAACAATATTCTTCGTTCTGTTACATTTTTTTATGATGTGAGAATATGACGTGTTTAAAGAATATTATGTAATTCTATTAACTATTTGGTATATATTGATAATGCTGTTATCTTATCTCCCTATTATAGTAATATATAATTTGATTGTTTAAAAAAAAAAATTATAACCTAATATAAAATAATATGGTTTTTCGTTATCTAATAAGTAAAACATTATATTGTGCTTTTATCAAATAATTATATTGTTAATCAATATTAGTACAACACAATTGTCATGCTCCCACGCCAAATAAAAAATAATTTATAACCAAGGAATGCACGCCTGTATAGTTATTGATTTTGTGAAATTTCGGCCCTCTCTCAATGAAATGTAAAACTATTATTATGAATATTTTGTTTACACTTCAAACACTGGTCTACAGATGTCGCGAAAGAAGTAACTCGAGTTATAAGATAAAACAGATTTTTGTGTGTCAGACATTATTTTCATTTTGACGTTTCGGTACTGTCAAGTCCTATTTATTTGTTGCATTATTTATTTTCCTTCCGCGACATGTCACGAAAACTTATTGCTATTTATATGTATTGAATACACTCTATTTTTGTTGAAGTTCTACAATCTGATTGGACCATGGCTTTTTTAGAGGTTAGTATAATCATCGTATTTATCTGTAAACATACTAAAATTATCCTGTAAATAATGGGGGGACACTCATTTGGTGTGACACCCCACATGTTAAAATAATCGGTCTTAAAACACAGGCATACTAGATAAATATCTTAGATGTTTTATATTATTATTTAAACTCTAAAATTCTAAATTAATGTCAATATTATTTATAAAAACAGTTTCTTGGATACGGCTGATTCTCAATACTTATATTTTTGTGTAGATGCATATGGTATAGACTTCATTCCATGTAATCTTTACTGTAGAGGCATTTAGGTTTTTCATTTACTTTTATAATAACAACCAATAGAATAGTGCTAAACATATTTTTTCATAATCGTTTTAAATTTGGGAATTTAATTGTTTCAATATAATGTATGATGCTTTATCTTCTGATTTCAGTGGAGACGATTCAACTTTTTCGACCTCAATAAAAATGTCGATGGAGGAAAAGTTGCTGAAGCATTGCAGGTAATTAACCATTTCCATGCATTAAAAATATGACTCAAATCTGCAAATTCACCTCTGTTTACACATAATCTAATCATTTATGGTGTTACTTTTGTTATGCGTAAATAAAATTTCTCCAGGATACAACTATTGAGCTGTGCACCAGTGGGAATTCTCAACTGGTGATAGGTGACACCAATGGATGGGTGCGTTTGATATCTCGCGCCTGGACTGTCACGTCTTTCAAGGCATACGAAGTCAGCATTGCTCTCGCTGTCCAGATGAAACATGACCCTTGCTTGGTTACTATCGGTGTAAGCTTCTACATTATTTTATTTTCTTGTTTTGTATTCTATTACTACTCCATAAACAAGTCATGGTTATTTTTTTCTCGTATGGTGGATAGGTTGAGTGATTCAGGCGAGATTCTGGATCTGCAATGCTGTATCCCGACAAACTTACCTATCGATGGTTCCAACGAAGAATGTCAGATGTGCAAATGAAAACTTCTTTTTAGAGCTATTTAAAGTTTCATTTCTACATTTTTTTGTTTTTGAGATAAAGGAATATGGTGTTGTTTTTTATTTTTGAATAAATCCCTATTTATTTAATTGGAAAACCATATTATCGCAAGTACTATAGCTCTAATGCAACGTTACGAATTTGTACATCTGAAATTGTTCATTGGAACCATTGATATATGTGGCCTAGAGATTCTTCGGCCTCTTCATGTGGTCCCATTTTTTCTTAATCGATAATACAAGTATAATTATAAGTGTCATGGTTATAGGAAGATAATTATGCCGACAGGATGCTGATGAAACAGGTTGACCAGTTTAAGAAGTTTGGTTTGAATTATGTAGATTCATTTTTACTCCCTTACATATTAAAATATGATGTATTTAAAAAAAATATATCATATGAATACGGCACAAGAGTCCCAACTGCTCCCAACCGTCTGGAGCCAGTGAGACTATGGCATCCCCAATTGGGAATGTTGTGAGGCTGAAGGTATTGAGGAGGGGAAGGAGAAGGGGAAGAGGAAGGTGGGGAAATAGCTGACTATTCAGATCTGGTCTCCAAACATGGCTAAAAGCCATTTCTATATATAATGACTAGAGGCTCCTTTCATGGTACAATTACTTTAAATTTGGAGCATGACTTCCCCTCTGTGGAGATTATCCAAGAACCAAAATTATATTAACAATAATCGTTTAAATTTATCATAGAGTAATAAAAATGTTTACAGGAAGACGATGCCGGTGTGAATCCCATTTTAAAGGTGTGGGATGGAGCACGTCAAGACCGGCAAGGAAACCCGCTGTGTGTGCGCATTGCTCGGGCAGTTCCATCACATCTCCGATCAACGCCTGCCACTGCGCTTGCTGTGCACGACAACAAGGTACTTATTCTTATTCAATCATAGCTCTGGAGTGAAAGGTGATTCTATATAATAGTATACAATTTAAAAAATAAAACAATAACTTTGTTTACATCACTTTTATTTATACTTTAACCGACCGGGTTTCGCTACTACCGTAGCTTCGTCAGGGCAGTATAATACTAAACTACG
Source organism: Halesus radiatus (assembly GCA_022606495.2). Lineage (NCBI taxonomy): Eukaryota > Metazoa > Arthropoda > Insecta > Trichoptera > Limnephilidae > Halesus > Halesus radiatus. The sequence goes on from JAHDVE020010978.1 coordinate 91,252, forward strand.
AACTAAGATGCACATGTGTTATAGATTGATACAAACAGGCGAGTGAAGGGCCAAGGGTGGGAGATCAGCAGGTACCTGCTGACCGGGAAGGGTGTGTTCTTTGTTTATTCGGAATAATTTAAGGATTGGACTTTTATTTAAATTTATTTGATTATTTATGCAGTAAATATTTATTTAGTATTTCCATTTTTATGCAGTAAACTAGTGCCTGTATGGAACCGGCATTCGACTAGATAACTTAGAAGAATTAGAAATAAGGAAGCCAAAAACACTAATAGTAGAAGAAGCTACGGTAGTAGCGAAACCCGGTCGGCTGAAGTGTAAATAAAAGTGATGTAAACAAAGTTATTGTTTTATTTTTTAAATTATATCGTCACATCACCAAGTTACCGCTTCATATGAAAATATAATAGTATACAATTCTCACATATTGTTCTTGATACGTTTATGTATTTAACATCACCAAGTTACCGCTTCATATGAAAATATAATAGTATACAATTCTCACATATTGTTCTTGATACGTTTATGTATTTAACAATATTTGTTTTAGTTTCTATGCATGTACTTTAATGGACTATAGAATAATAAATGCATTTTTAGAACCTGATGGCCGTTGGCTTTGGAGATGGATCCGTTACGCTGTTCAGAGGAGATATTACCAGACAAAGAAGCAGCAAGATGAAAACTTTACCAGATACAGGCAACACGGCTATTACAGGATTAGCATTTAAGTAAGTATAGAAATAAAATGTTTTCCGTCAATTGTCTTCAAATTAATGTAAACAATCGGCAAAACTAGAAACATTCGAGGGAGACCTATGTTAAAAACTGGAAGCATTTGAGGGAGACATATCCAAAGCTGAAATCTCAAAAAACTTGTGAAGAATTGTCTATTTTTACTCTGTTAAATTATTTAAGCACATGTTACAGTCCTAGCGAAATTCCTCAACTGTCAAAATGTCTTCATTTTATGTCGCTAGCTGGCAGTAATAGTGCATTCTTGTGAAATTACCAACTTACGAAAATCTAACATCAAATATGTGTTACCTACTACCGCGATGAACGTACACAATCGAAAATTGGATATATTAACTAAAACAAGCAACTAATAAAAAAGGTAAAGCTTGTTTACAGAACCTACTATTTTGGTAGAGTATTGAGTTAGACGTTTTTTACCAATGTTTCATCATTTACTAGCCATTGTAAAATTTGTTTCCTGTTAATATCTATCAAGCTCTTATTATATTCCCTTAATCAATATGTTAGCAGTTAACCGTTAACCGTTAGCCATTCTCCCATTTGCTACTAGATTAAAGCTTTTCATCTTCTTTGTCCTTTGTCCTTTTGCTTCCATTTATGTATTCCTGTTGCATTTGTGTATTTCCTCGATCAAAGAATAATGTTGTGTGATTGCTGTTTCAGAGGTGCCAGTCATTTGTTTGTGGCCAGCCGATCATCAGTAATGGTTTACAGCGTGGGAAGTAGTGGAAAGGAGCGCGGTGTGGCAATGGACGATCCCACATTGGGATGCAAACCTAACTGTGCGGTCATGGCGGATCAACAGTTTGTTGTTGCCAGAAATGATGTAGGTATCCCATTTCTGAATCACCGAGTGTGCGCGGATATTTTACTTTGATGTCGGGAAGTATCCGAAAGTCATGAGAAACATTCTTTATGCCTTCTCTAAACTCCCGACCAGAACACCCGAAGGAGCCCAGGCACTATTACATTACCATTTTCACGTTGAATCGGCGGAATTTAGTCTCGTGTAGGTTAGTTTTGCCGGAGTTAGTGTTGGAGCGTTCATCTTGTTGGGGCTAGTTGTTCATGGGAAACTAGGTGAACGCAGCTAATACACGACAAATTATAATCCTAGCAATAATGTGCAGTACAAATGTGCAGAGAGTTCCCTTGGGGAAATATCTCGCTGAATGTCTCAAGACGTTTCGCTTAGCAGCTAAGCATTGTGGCTCTTCCAAGAGAATCCATTATTTTTGCAATCATTTAAACCGTTTCTTTGCCATTATGTGTACCATGATAATATTTTAAGGTTACATGTACATGCGTTGCCTAACGCTTCTTTGTTTTTCAGGCAATATATTGCTATACAACTGACGGTCGGGGGCCATGTTACGCGTTGGAAGGCGACAAGAAACGAGTTGATTGGTTCAGGAGTTATCTAGTCACAATATCTCGGGACAACAAAGCTCCCGCGGTATCGTCATCCTCCACCGAACCGGCGCCCCCGAGCAATCACATCACCATCTTAGATATCCAGAATAAGTTCATTGTATTCTCAATGCCTCTGGAGGAGATAAAGGCGGTTGTTACTGAGTGGGGGGCGTTCTATATTATCACGGATGACAAACAAGTTCACCATTTGGATGAAAAGGACCTTCAGTCTAAGCTGACTTTGCTGTTCAAGAAGAATCTGTATGATGTTGCTATCAGGATTGCCAGCAGCCAGCAGTATGATACCGAAGGCTTGATTGATATTTATACCCAGTACGGAGACCATCTATACATGAAGGTTAGTTTTAATTTACATTTGTACATATGTGTATCATTTTTGTGTTTTATGTCAAATTGGAGTTTTCACTGTTTCAAAATTAACATTAGAATTTTTTTTTTACACCTAATAAAACGTAAACAGGTTTTTTCAATAAAACATTAATATAGATTGTTTTAACAATTTTTTTTATTTAACAATAAATTTCAAAAATTTGGAATAAACAATCTTATGGCATCCTGCCTTGATAGTTAAAGGAATATTTAAAAGCTCCATAGCTCATGATGAAAATGACATTGGAGTTGAAAATAGTTCCATTGACCTCGAAATTCCGGACAGAAAAAGCTGTTCAAATTTCATGTTAAAGTTTTTAGTGTGGCACAAATAACATTTTCCGTTTTACAGTAAAGACATAATGTCACAATTGATTGTTCCAGGGCGACCCTAAAGGAGCAATTGAACAATATGTGAAAACAATCGGGCGATTAGAAACATCGTACGTCATCAGGAAGTACCTGGACTCTCGGCACCTGGAGCCGCTGACCTTCTACTTGCAGGAGCTGCACAGGAAGGGGCTAGCCACCGAGGACCACACCACACTGCTGCTGACCTGTTTTGTCAAGCTCGACCAGCACGATCAACACGGGAAGCTGAAGGAGTTCATCAATGCCAAAGATAGAGTTATAGACTTTGATGTGGAGATTGCTATTAAGGTAACAAAAACTGTTTACATAATGAAAAAATTTACACTTTCATGTTCGGTTTGATAAAGTCAGTAATATTCATTTGCGCCCTGGCCAAAGGCCCGATTTAGCAATATTCAATTGCGTATTGCTCTGGAATGCAATGACCGCCACTTGCGAAAGTACCATCAAACAATACATCTATGAATCGCAAGGCCAGTCACCCATAGACCGCCTTGCCGACAACATCTACACTTACAACATTTTGTACTTAACGATTCGTTAACAAAAGTATTTACACTACGCTTACCTTGCACTGCTCACCGGTTGCTGAAAGAAGGACCCTCCCCATATGTCCATTTATTTGTGAACTGTGCTGGTGAATTTAATACAGGGTTTATCATAAAATACAGAAGACCACGTGGACGTTTTTTATGATTCAAAAGTCGATCCATTCGGGCCTTAAAATTCTAATACAACAAAATCATTTTTTTTTAAATTTTTTTTTTTTTATTCCAGAAAAAAGAAAATAACATTTTCACTTAACTAGAATTTTCAATTACATAATTTTTTTTTTACATTACATTACTGCATTATATTACAATTCGATTAATCACTACATACAATATTATAATAAGATACAATTCTATACACTTTCACTATTTTCTTGTTTATGAATAAAAATCAATAATTTTTTTTTAAATTTACTCACACTTTTTTCATTTTTAATGTCATCTGGAAGGCAATTATACAATTTGCCTCCCTCGTAACTAATGGATTGCTTACCATAGTTGGTATGGATGGTGTTTAAATGTATGTTATCGTGTTGTCGTGTAAAATGTTTATGTACTTGTGACGTTTTAATAAATTCTGTATTTGTATGTATGAGTTTATTATTTATTTTGTATATAAGTAGACATATATTGTATTCATATAGTTTTCTTAATGTTAACAGTTTTGTTTCCGAATATAATTTTTTTGTGGATGTTTTGGGTCCGTAGTGAAATAATTTTTTGATTACCTTATTTTGAATTACCTGTAATTCATTAATGTATGTTTCATACGCATTTCCCCAGATTTCAATTAAGTAATTTAGATGTGAGTGTACGAGACTATAATATAGACTTTTTTAAAATTTAATTGGTAATAGATATGATAACCGGCTAAATACGTTAATCAAGGGTGTTATTTTATCTTTAACATCTTGTATGTGTTGTTTAAAAGTTAAATGCTTATCGATGCACAGCCCAAGATATTTTTCCTGTATCAAGATTTGCAAATCGTTTTTTTCAATTTTTAAGGGTACATGAGGAGGAATTATTTTACGGGTTGAGCTTAAAATCATGTATCCTGTTTTTTTAATGTTCATTGTTAGGATATTTGATTGGAGCCAACTGTAAATTTTTTCTAGGTCACTTTGTGCATTTTCTAGTAAGATGTCTAGATCTTTACCCCAGTAGAATATTGCAGTATCATCTGCGTATAGAAAAATTTCACCGCTTATATCTAATTGCGAAATATCATTGATGTAAATTTGGAACAGTAAAGGTCCTATTATGGATCCTTGCGGAACTCCATAGTTTATTGGAAGGTGGTTGCTATTTTGATTGTTAATGCTAACGAATTGTTTTCTATTACTAAGATATGATTGAAATAGATGAGCAGGACCAACTGCACCAATTTTCTCAAGTTTCTTGAGAAGTATATCATGGCTTACTGTATCAAAGGCTTTTTGAAGGTCAACTAGTATAGATAAATTTCATTTCGTTCATTTCGGAATGACAATATACAATACAGGCAGTGTAAGAGAGACAGAACGCTGTATTTGCTGTCTTTTCATTGGCTCTCTCGGAGATGGTACTAAGTCAAAGGCACACCGGCTTCCATTTATATCTACGTGGAAGGTAATTTTAGTTTGCATTCTTTATTCTATGGGGATACATTCCACAGAATATCGTGTATTCAAAAATATGTATAAAATACAACAAAATCATTTCATTTCGTTCATTTCGGAATGACAATATACAATACAGGCAGTGTAAGAGAGACAGAACGCTGTATTTGCTGTCTTTTCATTGGCTCTCTCGGAGATGGTACTAAGTCAAAGGCACACCGGCTTCCATTTATATCTACGTGGAAGGTAATTTTAGTTTGCATTCTTTATTCTATGGGGATACATTCCACAGAATATCGTGTATTCAAAAATATGTATAAAATACAACAAAATCATTTCATTTCGTTCATTTCGGAATGACAATATACAATACAGGCAGTGTAAGAGAGACAGAACGCTGTATTTGCTGTCTTTTCATTGGCTCTCTCGGAGATGGTACTAAGTCAAAGGCACACCGGCTTCCATTTATATCTACGTGGAAATTCTTTATTCTATGGGGATACATTCCACAGAATATCGTGTATAAAAAAATATTTATAAAATACAACACTTCTAAAAAAAAAGTTATTTTAAGTTTTTAATTTTTAATGCTAACTGCGTATTATTATTTAGTTTAAAAACGGTTTATGTATAAAGAATTTCTGCTAGGTAATTATTATTACGTGTGACAGCTGTTTCGCCTTCCAAAGGTTTTTTGGAATCGAACACAATAAAAACAAACAAAAAATACAAGACGTAATGTACACGAAAATGGAGGTAGGTTCTATGACATATATGGAAATCACCCCGGATGTGAAAAAATAAAACGCCTTGTATTCCTACACAATTGTTGGTTAGTGTATGCAGGGGGGTGAGAATACCTAGGATTAGAATAAGAATGGATATGTATTACCATTACGCTTTGTTGACCGTCTTATTTCTATATAGCATAAAACCAGAATTGAGTGTGTTAGTATTTATTTGAGCCCCTGTTGGTGCCACAAACAGATGTGTCAATGGAGAGTGAATTGTAAATCTGGTAAAATATTCAAGGGAAAAGAGAGACAAGAAAGGCAGTAAATATGACTGAGACAATAACGGATGATTTTTTATTATTTATTCATTTTCAGGTTTGTCGTCAAGTCAGTACCGACGATGCTCTACATTTAGCCAAGAAGCATCAGCAGCACGACTGGTATCTGAGAATAGTCACGGAAGACAAGAAAGACTTTTTGGACGCCTTGGATTACATTGCTGACCTGGAGTTTGATGAGGCCGATGTCTACATGAAGAAATATGGCAATGTGCTCATTCAAAATGTCCCAGCAGAAAGCACACAGTTTCTTAAATGTAATTAAAGTTTGCATTATTATTTTCTATGGTTTTAGCACTGTACTTACTTTATTTAGATGTGATTGTGTATAAAACATGTCAGCTTTTCTTTTTTTATATGACTCCAATAACATCCCTTATAGGGAAATGCTGTGAGGTGGAAAAAAGTGAAGGAATGGAAGAGATGGGGCTCGATTTCGGTTCTTTTAAAGGATATTGTTCGTATCCTTAGGGTTAAAGACAGTGTGCTCGAGTGCTAAGATTGAAAAATTCGACTTTATTGATGCAGCCGAAAAAGATTTTTTTTTATTAAATCGATGTTTTGTATGAAGATCTTTCAGCAAACTGGTGCAGATCACCGCCAAACTGAAAAATTCCTGAAAATCTTCCTACAAAAAATCTAGATTTTGCAAAAAAACAAATTTGGCTGCAACAACATCAATAATATCAATTTAAAGTTATAAAAAATTAATAATAACTATTTATTATTTAATTTGAAAAATGGTTTATTTATAAAAAATATTCTGCTAGGTAATTATTTTTACGTGTGACAGCTGTCTCGCCTTCCTAAGGTATTATCAAATTGTCTTCGGAAGGCGAAACAGACCTTTTTTTTTATAAATGAACAATTTTTTAAATTGAATAATAATAGTTATTATCAAATTTTAAAAACTTTTAATAAAAAAGGAGTTCTACAAATTAAACTTAGCACTCTAGCATGCTCAAAAATCACGAGCCACCACTGGTGAAAGACATTTTTCTTAACTGCGGTTCTGATTCCAAGTAGTTTGGGGTTTAATTATCACAGTATTATTACAAATTGTAGGTGAATCATTCACACTTAACACATTGTGATCGGGCAGTTTTCGGCCGCGTACTAGTGCTGGTAACGGGTGATTTTTCGCGTAATTTCGCGCTAACGTAGACCTCTAGAAAAATTGCGATAACTTCAAAAATATTTGTTTGATTTCAATAATTCTTTTTGCAAATTATTTATTTTATTTTATTATATTTAGAAATGTATTCTTCATCGTTAAACTAGTGCAGAATTTCACATAAAGCAGGAAAGTTTTGAATAAAATAATATTTTTTTTACATAACATCCTTTATTTTACAAATTATACACAAAAATTATTTCTAAATGTAATATATATATAATATCTATGTACTCGATATTTAGCTTTTAGCAACGTCCGACCACCAAAGAGTAGTGAAATAAACTAAAAAAAATTATTATTCTTTGTCTTAGTGTTGCATGTAGACCGTTATATGTATCGTTATCTTCGACTATTTTTGTGATGAATAACACTACCTCGGTACCCACCGTACAACCCATCTATTGTTCTCAAAAGGTTTTTACCTGCATGGCTACAACCCTACAGACGCTATATAGCGAAAACTCAAGTATATTAGAACCCGTATTTTAACGTGACCCGCGCTCCACTAACAATCTATCAAAAACGTATAAATACGTGTTCCGCTCTCTAGCATTAATTTGCTAAACACGTATCAATACGTGATCCGATTACAATGTGTTAACACATGTACTTTATTATTACTTACTTTACAGGTATAGTTTATTATAATTTTTAGAATTTAAATAACTTTTATCTGACATTTCGTGCTGTTGGCATAGATACTTTACAAACATTGTAATTTCATTTAATAACATTATTATGTGACAAATAACTCACTAACATTAGTCAATACTTTCGACAATATTGAGTTTTTCTTTAGTACACAAATATTGATATTTAAAAAAAATGTCATTCGCTGAATGACGGCTGTTATCCGAGGGAACCGGAACCGCAGTTAAGCAAAAAGTCTTTAAGCCTAAGAATAAGGACAATACCTAAAAAGAACCAGAATCAGTCCCCTGGCTACTAATAGGTAATATATAAAGCAACCTTTCTATTCTGAATAGTGTTCTTTCACAAAGGCACCATTGATCAGTGGCATGTATTGCTCTATGATGAATTGAATATTGGAAAATGGGCATTGTATTATCATCAGGGCCGGTTCCACGATATCTCCCACCTTTGTGCAGTAAGTACCGATTGCTTCCCCCCGCATTTTGATTTATTTATTCAGACTAACAACTCATAAACCTTGAACAAATTAATGTCAATTTAATATTCTGCCATCAAAACATGAGCTCATGAGCAATGACAAGCTTTTCCAAATGATCTGGTGGTAGCTAGTTGTAATAATCAATACCAGAAGTACTATAAAATCAATATTAATAGAATTGCTAAAAACGTGCCCTTAATAATGGCGGTTTCGTCACTGCGATGATGTGAGACATCACAGCGAACGACAATAGAATGACATCTTTATTTAACTAACAAAAACTGAAAAACCCTACAAAATATTGCAAATAATATATATATCAGCGTAATGGCACACAATGGTAAAGTAGCATTTAAAAATAAATGTTTAATTTGTCTGGGGGAAAGCAGTAGCGAAAGCAAAAAAGGAAAAAAAAATTATTTGATATGCCGAGTAGTTCAAACTTGTTCAAACCGAAGAATGAAAGAATGATATGTTCGTAACTCTCTTATGGTGATAATAAACTTTGTGAGAAAATTAACATGGATCATGAACGCTCGTGTGCGTAGAGTTTCGCATACGTACACCGTTGCATTGGGGATCAATGCTGCTAGTTCCTTTGAGCAGGCTTCATTGAAATACCTGTGAAACATACTCAAGCATACCTACATTGCGTCTGTGCATTAACGATGGCAACCGGTCTGTTAACAATGGGTTGTCAATCAGATGGAGCCACAATACTTGAGCTGGTCTGAAATACTTGACGAGTCATTGATCCCCTTTTTGCCGAAATCAGACACGCTTGGGTTTTTGAGACGTTGAAGCTGACCAGTTTGGTCCTACCCTAGGCATGAACCTTCTCGAGGTGGTGGTCAATTTTTTATCTCAAAACTTCCTGAGCTGTTCGGACGTCAAAAGTGGAAGGGGCTTGTTAAAAAGAAAACCATCGTGAACGGTGCCGTCATCAGCGTAGCAGTGGATTGGTGGACATTCAAAAAGATTGTTGATGTGCAACAAAAAAAAACGTTGGTGACTGCACAGATCCTTGGTGCATGCCTGCTAAGTGGTCTATGTTCTATATGTGGACAAACCCATATACGCTCAATACATTTTGATATACAGGATCCGAAGAAAAATCCTTACCGCTCTGTCGTTAATGTTTACTCATTCAATGATTATTTATTTGATCAATTTTAATACTTTAATAAAAATTGTTGTTTTATTTTGGCAGGTCTATGCATTGATTACAAACCGAGGAATAAACCACTAGTGGACGATGCCATGATGGCCGGAGTGATCTCTCGTAATATGGCCGACAGAGCTCGTCCAGAAGAATACATCCACCTCTTCCTAAATAACTCGGAGCGCCTCGTGGAGCTCCTCGAGCACCTAGTCAAGTACGAGTCCAACTGGTCCACCCTAGTCTACAATACTCTTATAGAGCATCACCTCCACGTATGGTCCGGTCTGAAGGACAAGCCGTCCCTGAAGGACGCCTATGAACACAAGGTCGTCAGGCTTCTGCAGAACACCGAAGCTAATTACGACAAGGATCAGACACTGATCATTTGCCAGATGCTGAACTTCAAACCTGGCATGCTGTATTTGTATGAAGAAAGCAAATTGTGAGTTGAAAATTGAATATTATTTACACATTTTTATCCTTTTCACCCTGTGCTGGATGTATTCGCCTCTCCCGCAATGTTTTTCACATGGCCATTAACTAAATATAATTGTTGTATTCCACTTGATTAACTATGTTTATTTGTAAGGGAGTTGGGCTATACGGAAAATAAATGTTATATCGCTGTTCGCAAATGACCCGACTCCCTCCCTTTGTTCAATGTATACTGCACGGTCTGTGGGAAATGTGTTCTCACCGACTGCTTGAAATGTGGACAAAAACAAGACAAAACTGAATAAAAACGTTTGAGCGGGCACAGCGGTGCGAGAGAGACGGTAGTACTGTTTTTTCGGACATGCGCAGAGCGCGGTAGCTCTGCGAGTTCTGATATTCAAAACGTCGGGCAGGCGACGTTAAAAATCCTGCTCACACTGATATTAACCAGTTAGCTTGCAACCGTCCACTTGACAAGAACCTCTGCTTCTCTCCGCCTAATTCCGCTCTGACTTCTGCTCTACACACCTTGTTTCTCTCGGACTTCTGCTCTACACACCATCGCTTCCCTTGGACCATTCGACTACCGTCTCTCACTGGACCCAGACCAAGCATCGTTACACGGACATAACCCCGAGCTCTACCCATAATTCTGCATAAATTGGGTTTTTGTGCATGTTGTAATTGTACAAAAGTCGTAAATAAGGTTTTGTCGGAGTGTCTTTCCTCCCTTCACAGGGGATCGACACAGGTTGTGCTTTCTCCCCTCCCAGCCCTCTCCGCAGATTAGGATCAGCTGCCCTCTACAGTTCGCCTGTGTGCCTTACGTCTGGTACACACCCCTTAGTCAAATTATTTATTATGGAAAGGCTAATGTTCTATTCATATCTACCGGCACTGCGCAGTACAGATACGTAACATGGCAGGCACGGAAAAAATTTGTTGTTTACATTATCTATGAACACATTCATGCACGGTGTAATGTGAATACTCCCTTCTGTGCCGTGCCTGCCACCTTACGTGGTGTCTAATACTTGGTTATTTCGATACATAAATTTCAGAACTATGAAAAAATCGCCTTTCCTTGTAAATTATCTTTCTTGTAAAGTGTTAAATAATAAAAAAGTTTAAATATAAAATTGTCTTAGAATATGATGTAGAACCATCTCCTTTCCGAAAATACCACAAATTTCTGAAGACTGTTAAAATAAAGACTATTGTGTTTTTTTAAACTTACTTTAATTTTTCTATGACTCATCTTGGTGTTGTCATTTAAAAGCTTATAAACGATTGCACTACCCTCAATTTTTGTCTACTCTTAAATATCAGAGTGCACTTTGTGTGTTTGGTCACATCTCCTTCTGTTTTCTCTAGGTTGTTGCTGTCCTACTATTTTATGTGGCTTATACTGGTGTATATACACTTTGAAACACATATGAAATTTCTTGCAGATACCAGCAGATTCTACGCTACCACATGTCTCAGGGGGATGCGGAGTCTGCTCTGGGCTGTTGTCGGAGGTTCGGGGGCCAGGAGCCCCACCTGTGGGTAGAGCTTCTCTGGGGGCCCCCGCCACCACATCACCTCCCCGAGGTGCTGAACGTTATAGGTAAAATCATTTCTATGGTCCTATCTATTACATACGTTGTTTATAAGAAAGAGGGAAAGATTGCAATAAACCGTCCCAACATAGGAACTCTTTCCAGTGGGACAGGCATTACATATATATAAATCCTACTATCATTATTGCGTCCTTTTACCGATCCCACAGTATGGCGTCCATCTGAAGGGCTTGATTTTACATAGTTTTCAATAAAGTATATTTTATCTTTTAAGTGTATAAATGTAGCAAGGTATTTAGATTTTCGAAAAACTTTAATTACAAAATATACAAAAACAAAAAAATCCCCTTTCACCGACTCACCCATCTGAACCCCTTTCACATTAGAGGGAATACGGGGTCTGGCGCATATTTTCTTTCATTTTATAGCAAACCTTGCGTCCAACTTATATATTTTATTTCATTTTGCCTACAAACCGGCGTCATGCGACGTTGCCACTTATTTATTCATGTTTTATTTGAACAATTAAATAATTATTGAATATTATGACATCCATGGCAGATTGAAAGAATTGACTCTGGCCTAGACGTCACGGGTTAAAACTAAGCCGGCGATGCTTAAAGGAAGTTCATAAAATGGTTTTTTTGGAGACCCAGAATTGAAATGTTGCTGGACATAGGATTAGATATTTTTAGTAACTAGATCTGTATTGTTGGGAAGTTCCCAACTATCCATTTCGACGTTCTCCTTTCCCTTCCCAATTTTATTCCGCCTCACAACATTCCCCATTTAGGTGTGGCACAGTCCTTCCGTCTCTTGGCAGTTAGAATTATTTTTTAAATTAATATATGGTTTTCACATATTATAAACAAAACATTTAGAGCATTTATGCTACTTTGGAACAATAAACTCTCGACGTAAGTGGGTAACTATTACTACAACACGATTACATTCTATCTGTAGAAATATCATGTGACCCATCTTTTGAAGACTAGTAAAAATCGTAGACTTCGTAGATTTGTCACGCATTTCTTAGTTTTTTTTTGCAATTTGTTAATATCTTTTCGTTTGTGGAAAATACAACAATAAATGTAGCACGTAAGCAAAAATTGGTATAAGAAGCTTGGTGATAGGTATCGTTGAAATCGTGTTTACGCTCTGTAAAATTGGATGTAATTAACTACTAATTAGGAAACATATCTAATTAATTCTTATTCATGGGAGTGATAATTTTACTAATCATGATAGTATAGCATTTTGTCCATTGTAGCCAACGAAGGTGATTAAATTTTTTGTTATTCCTAAATAAAAATTAATATTTTTATGCTTGCAAATTGATATTTGAATTATTTTTTCTTTATTAATAAATTTCCTAATTTAAATCATAATACCTACGATTTAATATTTTCATAATATATATTTTTTATTAATTCAAGTTACCCGCACATTTCAGTCAACCCGACCGAACCTCATCTGACGCAAACATACCTAACTTAAGAAAACCAACCAAACCCAACCTAACCTAACTTAACCCATATCTGAAACTAAAGGAGGTGATTAAAATTTATTTTTATTTCCAGTGTAAATCGATACATGAATTTATTTTTCGTAATTATTCCCTAAATTTAAATCACGTGTTATTAGGCAGGCATTTTATTTTACTTTATTATTCCTTAACATTAAAACATGATAATATGTTTATACTTAAAATTTGAGTTTTTTTTTATTTTCGTTATCTTTATTATTCCTTAAATTTAATCATAATTTGAAACCTTTGATTTCATATTTCATTTGTATGTATTTATTTTTCAAAAATTTCTTATCACTATTTTATATTATTATAAAGGATGTGTATAAACAATACGCCTATGTATTTTTTATAAGTTCATCAACGGACGAACGCACGATCGAAATTATGTTGTTTAATTTTTATTATCTAATAACTTCTATTATTTTTAGTATTTCTTCGATACTCGGACTCGGTAGAAAAACACATAATTAAAAAAAAAGAAATATACTGTCGAGTTCATAAAAATAAATAAAAAATAATTGCACATGCGGGGAGGTCCAAAAAATGCACTTCATTTTTAACTTTATTTAAATAAAAATACGTAAATATGTGAGGGGTATCGACGCTGTAGTGAAAAAAATCGGATGTCATAAAAATGTATGTAATATTCTATAATTTATAATTGAATAATACGTAATATAGTGCATGATACAGAGAAAGAAAAAAAAGTATTTGGATTATGGATAAGTAAAAAGATTTAAAATGAATTTGTCCTAATATATGATAAATAATACCAAACACAAGATTATTATACCAAATGAAAATAAAAATAAATAAATTCTTAATCTGCAAAAGACCTTTTGAATAATTATAGATCTTTTCCCTAAAAACTCATGAAATGTAAAATTAAACTCAGTCAAGTAAATACAACCATCAGATGGTGATAGTAATAAGGCCAAAGTGCCGCAGTACTAGTTAGACAGTAAAATGAGGGGTATTGCTATAAGCCCCAGCTAGTTAACGAAAGAATCCGTAAAAAAAAGAAATTATTATTTACGGCCGGAGACTAAACGGCGAACTAAAATCGCATATTCGGTTACATCTGGGTACCATAACTGCGTCTGACTTACTTTCGTTTTTAGACTATATGAGGGTATAGGAGTGGAGAAAACTTTTAATCCTGCATCCGTATACCGGACGCAGAATGACTGCCGGACGCAGGGTTGAATGAAAGTTGTCTATTAGAAGACACAGTAATGATAGCGGGATGTATATATATTTAAATTAAAAAAAGACAAACATTCCTGGGTTACGAATAACCCGATAATATTTTAAAATCTCCTACTACCATCATAGAAAGCAGAAGAGCCAGCCAAGGAATTGAACTCGCGACGCCTGGGTGGGACCCAGATGCAATGAGAACTCAGCCACAGACCGGTTGGATTATCAGAATATGATTTGGAATGCTCATATTTAACATTCCAACATTCTGCTGATGAAATTTTGACATGCACAATTATTTAGCAGTTTGTTTTATAATTTTGATATATCTTTCTAGCAAATCAACGCTTACTCTCGCCACTTCTGGTGATTGACTGCCTCTCGAATTCACCATCCTGTACCTTAGGAGATGTTAGAAAGTAAGTAATTAACGTATTGTGTTTATTCATTATTGGTAGGGGCCTTTTCACTAGGTAGGCCCATAACTTGTTCAGAAAAGAAATCACAGTTATTGCTTGGATCTGGGGTCTGGAGACTATTAACGTACATATGTTTTAGGTACCTGATGGATGTGGTATCGGGCGAGAGTGAGGTGATGGGTCGCGAGGAGGCGCTAGCGGACAAGTACCGGGGCGAAGCGGAGCGGGGGCGGCAGGCCCTGAAGGCGGCGGAGGAGTGCCCCACCACGTGCCAGGCCTCCCGCTGTGCCGCTTGCAGCCGTCCGCTGGACCTGCCCGCCAGGCACTTCTTGTGCAATCACAGCTACCACCAACAGTCAGTCATATTTATATTCAATTGCAGCGAAACTCCCTTATAAGGTTTCCAAGGAACCGGGAAAAAACTTTATAAGTGGGTTTCACTGTATTTAA
Organism: Halesus radiatus; assembly: GCA_022606495.2. Taxonomy (NCBI): domain Eukaryota; kingdom Metazoa; phylum Arthropoda; class Insecta; order Trichoptera; family Limnephilidae; genus Halesus; species Halesus radiatus. The sequence continues at coordinate 106,481 of JAHDVE020010978.1, forward strand.
AAAAAAAAACATATGTGACTCCTCACAAGAGCTCCCCTGTTTGCACAATGTACAATCAGAGAACTATACTGCTATTTGTTTGGGTGACACTGGGCATTGGGAGATTATAGAATATTATAGGATGAAGGTGTTATCAATAGTATTAATGTTATATCAATTTCCTCTGAGGATGCAATGATGACCCCAATGATGATTTTGAAGGCACAGCTTGACGGCTTTGTAATCGACGTTACTGGTACGAGTGCTATTTTGCAGAGTTGTTACGGTCTGCAGCCTGCAGGGTATCTTCAGATTACCCTGATAACAACCTCCGATAGGGGAGAGCACCGAGGAAGAAATATTTTATTTTTTTTATCATGCATGTACATGGCTTGTACATGGATTTTTAGAACAGAATATTTTTATTTATTTAATTATTTATGCCCCATTTGGGCTTTTACATTTTATTACATTACATGTATGATATCTATAATACGAAAAATAACGACATAAAATATGCACTGCATGTAATAGTAATAAAAAAAAACAAGATAAATACAGTCAAGAATGGCATTCAATTTTAATAATATTATTTATAAGTTGATAGACTCTTAATACCCATGGTGTTGATATATGTGTCTACCCTGAGAAAAAAAATAAAAAAGAAAAGAAAAAAAAGGCAACAAATTTCTGACTTTAAATGTGCTTTTTCCGTGAATTTGGTAAGGAACTTGTACGCCATTTATTCAGTTCATTGTTGCAATCAGATGATAATAAATTGTCCATTTACAAATATTCAATGTGCAATTTTCATACCCGAAAAATACACCGACTACCTTTGGTCATAGAGCAATGCACGCCACTGGTAGTGAGCTATCGAAAATTTTAAGTACATTAGCTGAAGTACCCGACGTTGCCTGGGGTTATGAATGGTTTGGAGGAAAGTTTTGAGGTTGCGATGTATTATTACTACCACTATCCCTACCCTACCCTTTCCTTCTCCTATCCCTACCTTTACTCCTCCTATCCCTACCTTTACCCCCTACCTCTACCACTACCCCTACCCACACCTTTACTCCTACCACTAACCCTACCCGTACGCCTATCCCTACCCCTGGGCTTCCCCTACCCCTGCCTTTATCCCCAACCCTTTACTCCTACTGGTCAGATCGAGGATTTTAGTAGCTTTCAACTTGGATCATTTTACAAAAAACCGCGCTTAAATCGGTCCAGTAGTTTTTTAGTCTATAGCGGATGCACCTATGAACATTGCCTTTTATATATGTATATGTAGATGATAGAATTTTTAAACCATAAAGTAATGTTATACAATATTTTTGAAACGTTTAACAGTAACAAAAAATAAAATAAAACTAAAACAAAATTATAAAACTAATCATTAACGCTATATTACCCATGCTACAATAATTGATTGTAGGATTCATCAAAGTAGTGGTATAGATGACTTTTTTTTTTATAAATGGAGTCAGCAAATATATCAAAAATACCTCCAATTGATGGCCTCCGTGGTCAAGGGGTAAGGCTCTCCACTACGAATCCAAAGGTTGTGGGTTCAAATCCCAACATGCGCAAGTAAATTTTATTTAATTAATTTGTGCTGTTTCACAATTAATTTATTTAAAAATAATATATAGTATATTTGCGCATGTTCTAAAGTGGAAGATACTCTCAATATCGCCCTGGTGAAAGACCACCATTCAGAATTGAAACGTTGCTTGAAATGGCTTTTAGCCGTGTTTGGTGACCAGATCTATATAGTACATTTAAAAATAATATATAGTACATTAGCGCACGTTCCAGAGTGGAAGATACTCTCAGTATCGCCCTGGTGAAAGACCACCATTCAGAATTGAAACGTTGCTTGAAATGGCTTTTAGCGGTGTTTGGTGACCAGATCTGAATAGCCAGGTATTTCCCCCTTTCCCCACCTTCCTCTCCCCCTTCTCCTTCCCCTCCCCAATACCTTCAGCCTCACAACATTCCCCAATTGGGAATGCCATAGTCTCACTAGCTCCAGACGGTTGGGAGCAGTTTGGGACTTTTGTGCGGTATTCATATAAAAAAAAAAAAGATCTGAATAGCCAGATATTTTACCAACCTTCCTCTCCTCTTCTCCTTCCCCTCCACAATACCTTCAGCCTCACAACAATCTCCAATTGGGGATGCCATAGTCTCACAGGCTCCAGACGGTTGGGAGCAGTTTGGGACTTTTGTGCGGTATTCATATAAAAAAAAAAAAGATCTGAATAGCCAGATATTTTACCAACCTTCCTCTCCCTCTTCTCCTTCCCCTCCACAATACCTTCAGCCTCACAACAATCTCCAATTGGGGATGCCATAGTCTCACAGGCTCCAGACGGTTGGGAGCAGTTGGGACTCTTGTGCAGTATTCATATAAAAATTAAAAAAAAAAATTGTTGCCCAGATCGTGCATCCTATTGGTTAGTGAGTGAGACTGATAGTTGGTTGTGTATGTTTTGCAGAAATTTTTTACATTTTGTCTTGTGTTCCTCGTCGGTACTTGGAATTTAATAGTAAGATTGCCAAGCGTGACAGGGAATTAATTTATACTACCTCTCCATTTAAGATAAGAATTTCAATTGCATGCATTGGACAGTTCGTTAGTAACCTTAGTTCGAAGCAGAAGGTGAACTCATCATTTGTCACTATGACTTTGTATGGTATAGTATATAGAAACCTTTAAATACAATACGTATTACTTGACGCTATGAAATTTAATTCCATCATCTCTATCTTCATCCTGTAGAACTGCCTTTCCAGTATTTTCAGTTTGATGGTTCTTATATGTACAAAATTATTTTTACATTATCTTGTTAATATTTCGTCTATTTTATTTCTACAATAAGGAACTCCAGTGAAATATACAATGGTTTTAAAAAAATATATTCATACTCGTATAGGTCAGCAAATGCCGATTCTGAATATATAACTTTTATTGTATATAATTATATGTAGATTTTATAAATCATTATATAAAAGTGAATTAAAAACTTACCATCAAAACACCATGTTCTGTTAGTACCACTGCTTCTGACGTCACATGCGCAGTTTTCGATCCCAACTATAACTAGATAAGGGTTTTACCCGCTGTTTATCGTGCTTATTTATTTTATTTAGTTTATTTCGCTCGTAAAATTATTATGTTTGTTTATTGCGACTACTTGAGAGTTTTGCTTGAAAATTCAATATATTCATAGTAATTTTAACGAATTTGTCTACATAATAATTTATACCCCTTCCACATTCCAACAATGTCATTGGCGGCAGTTTCTTTGGTGATTATTTCTCCGGTTACTCTGGAAGGGGAGGATTTCTAATGGTATCTCAAACCCATTATTTCCCCACCTCCCTCCTCCCCTTCCCCTTCCCCTTCTCCTTCCCCTCCCCAATACCTCCAGCCTCACAACATTCCCCAATTGGGAATGCCATAGTCTCACTGGCTCCAGACGGTTGGGAGCAGTTGGGACTCTTGTGCGGTATTCATGTAAAAAAAAAAAAAAAATTATTTCTAATAATGTATAATATATTTATTTTTATTTCAAGCCATTAAAGGTACCTTAATGTTTCAAACCTATTAATATTAGCGTATTTCTCTTGCAAAACTGCTGCACATTTTGTCCTTGTCAAGTCTGTGACAGGCGCATGTGCAGAAAACTGTTTCGTAACCCATCAGAGAGGCAACTATTCACGAAATACAAAATGTTATCTAATCTGTTATTAACGCAAGCGATTCTAATTTCCCCTCGGAACCATCAGAATGCTAATATCTGTGGATCTGGTATAGATATATCCGGTATGCAGCCGTATCATATTACGTATTTCTGTTACCAACATATTAGGTCATGGCCTAGTCTTCCAGTTTAGGTCTTAAAAAAGTTGGATCAAATGTTAGCTATGGGCGTTTAACGGGATTTTTTTCATAGCAATGACTTTCTTGGAACGCTTATAAATTGCTATCAGTTGCGGATATGAATGTATTTTTGCACTTTGGTACAATACATCTACAATAGCGATGAGACATTGGTATTCTACAATGGCAGTTAAATTTGAGTATAAAAGGTCTCGAAGAGTTGTATGGAATGCATTCAATATCGATTACCGCCTATTGAACCGCCAATTTGACTACTCGTGTGACGTCACACCCAACAAGCCATAGGTTTTGGGGGTTTTGGTGGGCTTTAAAAATTGAAACTTTAACAATTATTTTAACCATGAAAATGAACTTTAAAAAAAAAAAATAAAAAACAGAAAATTAAGTTAGAACATCAACATTAATAAAAAAAATGGACTGGAGTTCCTTATTAACATGATCAACATTTCATCAAGTCCTGTTTACTATGTATTTTATTTGTTTATTCTCTTTTCCCAGTTGTTTCCAAAGTTTCTCAGAGAATGAGACGGAGTGCCCAGCCTGTGTGCCTAACACCAAGAAGCTTTTGGAAGTGCTGCGAAGCCAAGGGGCCAGCTCACACACCACCGAAGCGTTCCACGCTCAACTAGAAAGGGCACCTGATGGGTAAGGTTACTTTTTCACTACAAAAACCTCAGAAAACTTATTTTCAAATTTTAAAGTTAATAATAATATTTATTCAAAAGATGTTGAATCACTTCGTGGAGTAATATTTATTAAATTAATAAAAATTTATAATAATAATAACTATTATTTTTTATAAACAATAATTATTAGCCTGAAACACTCATCCAAATTGAAAAAAAAAACCTTTCCGAGCAAAGATAAATGTCGAATAAAGGTTCGAGTCCTGTCGGCAACATTTATATTTGCTCGGAAAGGTTTTCTTTTTCAATTTGGATGAGTGTTTCAGGCTAATAATTATTGTTCATAAAAAATAATTGTTACCCTTTGCGCTATGCACAAAAATCTTGTCTTAAAAACTTTAGTTTATCAATTAATAATAATAATAACTCTTTAAAAAGCTGAAAAGAACAGCATCTATTCAATGAATCTATCAAAACTTTGTAAATTGTAAACTTTGCTTGCTCTCAACACAGGTTCTCCTAGTGGGGCAGGCACAGTACTATAACCCTTTTATTATATTGTATAGATGAATAAATAAATGCTTCAAATTGCCAACCTAACGACACCTGATATTTTTGTTAAGTCCATCAAAAGTTAAGTATTCATTAACATCACAAAATCATGTCTGCCCATATAGGAAATTATGTTCATGGTTTAGATGAACAGTATCGTTGATAAAAATGAATATTTTATAGATAGCAAGCAAAAGAATGTGCGCAGATGCATGTGTCTTGCGATGCACAGAAAGGGCATGATTTATTAATAGTTTGTCACTGGCTTGCCACGCTTCAATCGCTTTCGGCATCGCGTTTCATTCCGGGTGACGCTAACGGTCTTTTGTTTTTGGTTGAACTATAATGATTTCCAACACGATTATGATTATTTATCTTTTCTGTATTTCAGTTTCACAGTAGTAGCTGATTATTTTGGACGAGGTGTCTTCAACAAGCTGACTGTCATCTCGGGGGACAGTGTTGCCGGCGAACGAAAAGATCTGACACCCGGACTAGGGGAACTCTCAGTCGCCTCCAAGTCTCATCCTGCAGCTCCCAGTGTTAAAGCTCTTCCTAAAGTTGATACTCCTAATTATGGGCCAGGCGCAGAGGCCAAACTGCGATTGGAAGAAGGCTACAGCTCTAGACAATGTGAGGAGATCATTTTTGCACAGTTCCCTTTTTACAGTTTTCTGCAGTGAGGTTCTTTCAGTGTTTTACATCTGAGAATATTGAATATTTACTGAACCTATATACATAGTAACCTAGCGTCAAGTACCTGGTGTTGTTCAGGGTTATGGGTGGTTTGGATTGGAGTAAAGTTAATGTAGTCCTCCTTTTTACTGCCATTGGTAAAAGCAGCACTACTGCCCTCTGGCGGGAGTACGGCGAACTAAACTTGAATTTCTCTCTTTTACTGACACTTTGGTGAAACATGTATCCACCCAAATTTATATGCATATAAGATTAATAACTAATCTCATTGTTATAATTTCATTACAGTTTCTGCAGGGGAGAGCCAAAGACCCGTTCCTTCCAAGAGTGCTATCATCATCCCAGCGTCAGAGGGTCGAATGCGACTGATGGAGCAGAGACAAAGAGAGGCGCAATACAGCTCCAGTCTGGAGGCCAACTTGACGCGCTTCGACCACACCGAGCATATCGCCACCAAACAGACCCTCGGCTCATCACACATGAATACCTCCAACGATTACCTGGACAATGATTCCAAGAGCAGCACCCCTCGCAGAGGTTCTCCCTTGACTATTAAAAAGAAGATTATCGATATTGTTACGCCGGCGGTGAACTCTGACAAATTGACCTATGATGAAGCCAAGAATCCTTTCGCTGATGAGGAAGAAGAGAAGAACCCATTTGAAAGCAAGAATCCATTTGAAGAGGAGGAAGAAGAAGATTACGATAAAAACTTAAATCCGTTTGCATAAGTTGAGTTTTAGGTATCCCAGTCGGCTCGATGGCTTCAGTTTGTACGGATAGAAAGGATTGTCCTTATATAACATAATGGCATTTTGAAGTATTGTAGATCAAACTTTTCACTTCATTACTCATTAGCTTCGTCCACACGGCACGAGGCAGGAGTACGGGGTAATGTCGCAATGCACGGCTCGTGCTGTGAGAATGTGTCTTATGCAATAGTTTTATTTCAAATTTACTACATTTTAAATTTTTATGTTTTTTCACAATACCTAAAAATTATACAGTAAACTTAATTTTATCACATGTACACTACATTATATCTGTATTATTGTAAATTCTTGAGTAGAAGACTAGTAATGATTATATGGCATACGTAACAGCCATTTACTAGAACAAACTTAGATAGGTATAGAAACACAACATGTGCAATAAAAATTTTTTAGATAACACAAACCTCCAATTTATTATTTTTTATAAAAAAAATTAGAACTTTCAGCCATATTTAAAGTTTTCACCGTAATGGAATTTAACCTTTTCACTGGATTACCGATGTGTATAGAATAGCTTGCCTGGTTGGCGTGTACAGATACCATTTCGACGGTCATACGGTTGCTTGTAATACATATGTTTAAAAGCAGGTACCGCTGGAAGTACAGATTTTCACTGCATTGCCGATGTGTATAGAATAGCTTGCCTGGTTGGCGTGTACAGATACCATTTCGACGGTCATACGGTTGCTTGTAATACATATGTTTAAAAGCAGGTACCGCTGGAGGTACAGATTTTCACTGCATTGCCGATGTGTATAGAATAGCTTGCCTGGTTGGCGTGTACAGATACCATTTCGACGGTCATACGGTTGCTTGTAATACATATGTTTAAAAGCAGGTACCGCTTGAGGTACAGATTTTCACTGCATTGCCGATGTGTATAGAATAGCTTGACTGGTTGGCGTGTACAGATACCATTTTGACGGTCATACGGTTGCTTGTAATACATATGAATGTTTAAAAGCAGGTACCGCTGGAGGTACACACTGCTGGCTGGCTGGCGTGTACAGATACCATTTCGACGGTCATACGGTTGCTTGTAATACATATGAATGTTAAAAAGCAGGTACCGCTGGAGGTACAGATTTTCGAGCATTATATTACCCGGTTACCAGCGAATGGATTAACTGTTTGCATATTATATTTTTATTAGTTAGGTGCCTTGTATATTCCATTCCTTATAATAACAATGTTTCTTTATAATATTGAAGATTTAGTTTGTATATGTATTTTGATCTTGAAGATTGATTAAAATATATTGTGTTGAATCGTGATAATTGTTATACATACATTTTTTTGTTTTATTTAAATTTGATGTAATTATCGTATCTTTAACAAACATATTTTTTTATTTAATAGTGCAGGTGCAGCAGACATATAGTACAGACATACATACGTTCGCCATCTTTAATCAAGAGAAAGGGGATCAATATTATCAAATTGTGTCAAACAATTTTAAAGTCAGCAAGATTAGTTTTAATTTTGTGTTGATTCTGAGCTTTCGGTAAATAAATTGCCGAGGAGTGTATAATATTTTGCCCGCCTGCTTCTCCCAAATGAATAATCATAAAAAAATTATGCATGCGTATACATATTGTATCAATGAATGAAAGCCATATTTGCAATTATTATGTATGTAGTATTTTATAAATTTTGTATTTATGTGAATAGAATAATGACATTTCTTTTTGACTTGTTAATGCGTACAATAAATATTATTTAATCAAATTAATAATTTTTATTGAATAACCCTTTAAACTTTAAGTGTTGCCTATCTTGAAACTGGAGCGCATTTTGGTATGTATATAATGCAACTAACCATACATACAACCATTCAAAGCCACTAAAAGTACTTGTAATAGCTTAGAGTGGGAGGACTACAAGTTGAAAGGGATCCTCTTCCGACAGCTCTACAACAGAATAATAATAATTCGGTCGGTGATTTTGCTTACACACCATTCGACCACCTTCCCATACTCTACCTCCCGACATGTTGAATGTTGCAAGTCGCTTCATCGCTCAGTTCCTAGATCTAAAATTCAAATAGCTTTGAATATTTGATTCAATGTTTTTCACTTTGTAGCTGTATTATAAAAGATTATTTTATACATATTTATTTATTGTATAATGTTCCATTATTAGTGAGAAACCGGGCGTGCAAAAGTGTCGCCAACAACGTTCACCTATATTACTGTAAATTGTGTCTACGTACAGCTGCGCCCCGCCTCTGTATCTACCTACACACTAAATACAACTTTCGTTGGCTCCACCGTTTTGATAGTCCGTGCAGTTTGGTCGTAGCTCGGCGACAGTCGGCACGCTTCCATGTCATATCTCCCTTTCTTTTTATTATATATGATTTTAAAACATCAAAAAATAATAGCTTTGAATGACTTTGAAATGTCAATTTAAAGTCCATTCTTGCATGGGCAATCTCTAGGCTCCCTCGTCTCTGGATGCTTCTCCAAGTTTTTATCCGTGTTTTCCGGCCTCACACCTTTCTTGACAACCCTCTCCAAGTCCTTCCTATTTGGAGGAAAGTGTGTCTCGAGGTGCTTTGGCAAGGCTTTGGGGGGATTCATATATTTAGATTTATAATCCTACAAAAATGAAATAAAAATAACATAATGATTACCTTGCTATAGTACAATTTACTGATACGAATACCTCAATGGCGCTAATATATAATAATATGTCACATTTTGTCACGAGCAGTCTTTGAGTTACCGGACAGCATATATAATATGTATGTAGTTAAATTGTAAACTTACGTCAATGACTTTAACCAGAGGATAGACTGGTCTATTGAATTCCTTGCACTCTTCTACGAGATCTGTTGCATATTTAATGAACTTTTTATCAGCCGCGTCAAATTCGGCCAATCTCTCCGTGTGATAGAAGTTGTACGATTCATCCGCTTGCCGCTTCTTTTCTGCATCTACGTCTCTCTGGAACAAACAAATATTTTTGTGACATTCAATAAATATAATTTTTTTTAAAGCATTAATTATTTAGAAGTAGCATATTTGAATCGCACAGCTATATGAACAGCAGAACAGAGCAATATATATATACACTAGCTGGAGTACCCGGCGTTGCTCAGGGTTAAGAATGGTTTGGAGTAAAGCTTTAAGGTTGTGATGTACTACCCCTATCCTCCCTACTTTAAGTGTTATGAAGTTGTAAATTCTTGCTTGTCATTTGGATTATTATCTTTAAATAAAGAAACTATTTGAAAATTGGATTTCATTCCAAACGTTTATTTTTTCAAAACATATCTAAATAATAGAGTTCTTATGTAGGTACCTACTTGTGTTTTACATTTTGAAAATACTCTACCAAAAAAAAACATTATTTTTTTGAATATGCAATCTGTAGCTAACCAGAGTTTTATATCTATGGTCTAAACTAAATAAAACATGGGGGGTTCAATGTTTTTCATATTAATTTTAAAACGTTACAGCAACAATTTTACATATTGGATTTCATTCATACTACTTTCTAAACCTTCCCGGGACTAATAAGAACAAACTGTGCTATTTTCAGCGAAACTGGTTCAGTGATTTTAAAGAACATCGAGGACAAAGAGATGAACAAACTTACATTGACTTTTATATATATATATATATTAATCCAGAATGCTCGATTTCAACACCTGATACGCCCGCCGAAAAATATTTTCAGGTGAAAATTTTTAATCTACCTATCTTGAAAGAGATAAATTTATACGTTCCTAACAAGTATACTCGTGGGAGATCCCATGCACTCTTTTATGCTCCGAAAGCGAGAACTTCTCTTTACCAGAATACGCCAATCAGCATAGCGACTCAACTGCTCAACGACGCTGCATTTACCGTGGACATTTTCAATATCACTTAAAGACAGTTTTGTCACTATCATTTGACTCATGTCGCAAAATAGTTATAACTAAACTGCACCCATGACTTTTTATATTTTTTACCATTTCTCATTCAAATTCATTATTGCAATGAATTTTAATCAATGAAATATTTTTTTTTATTATAATTATTTCCCTCGGGGCAGAGAAGGCCCCGAGGGAATTTGGTGTGTTTCTGTATTTGGTGTGTTTCCCGACTATGCACCAGTGCCGAAGGGATCAATGACGCTAGTTCCTTAGAGCATCTTCCATTGAAAAACAGGTAGAATAAAGACAGCATTCCCGCCTGACGTTTGTGCTCCAAAGATTGCAATCTGTTTGTTAAGATAAAGGAATATATCAAATGGATCACTGGTTTCTGCACAGAGTTAAGGGTTTTTTTCAAGTATTTTGGGGCTCTCGATCAGAGATGGCTGCCAAATTCTACAGTGGGGCGCACTTGCGATTTGTACAGGGTCAGCAGTTGTGTACTATTAAAGTATCTGCTGGGTCTGTACAATACGCCCGGCTTCTGAGAGGCTAACTTTACTCTGGCTTCGATGGAGCCCCCATACCTGAGCTGGTCACTTAAGGTTACACCAAGCCTAACACCTAAGGTTATATCAATGGAGGGCTTGTTGGGAAGATTTTTTAAATTTTTTAATATGAATATCCCACAAGAGTCCCTACTGCTCCCAACCGTCTGGAGCCAGTGAGACTATGGCATCCCCAATTGGGGAATGTTGTGTGGCTGAAGGTATTAGGGAGGGGAAGGAGATGGGGAAGAGGAAGGTGAGGAAGTACCTGGCTATTCAGATCTGGTCACCTAACACGGTTAAAGCCATTTCAAGCAACATTTCGATTCAGAATGGTGGCCTTTCACCAGGGCGATACTGACAGTATCTACCACTTTGGAACGTGCCGCAAACATACTACATATTATTTTAATTAATTAATTGTGAAACAACGTAAATTAATTAGATAAAATTTATTTGCGCACGCCGGGATTTGAACCTGCGACCTCCGGATTCGTAGTCGAGAGCCTTACCCCTCTACTATGGAGGCCGTCAAAAGATTGCTTCCATTAAAGGAGATTAGATTGTCATTTCGATCCATTTTAGATGTAATCAGACATGATTGGGTCTTTGAAACATTCTCTATGAAAAATTCGACGAGGTTATTCTTACCCCAAGAGGAAACCTTCTCGAGGTAACTGTCCATTTTCTGTTTCAGACCCCTCTGAGCCGTTGGAGTTTGTGTATTCTTTAGGGGCTTGTCAAACAAAAAGCTATCATGGACTGTACTATCATCCGTGTAAAAATGAATTGGTGCACATGTCAAGAGGTCATTGATGTGCAACAAAAACAAAGTCGGTGACAGAACCGATCCCTGTGGGACGCCAGCATTTATTAAATGCGAGGAAGAGATAAAACCGTCAGCAACCGTCTGAATCGATCTCTCCCTCAAAAAGTCAGCAATCCTCATACACAAGGATACTGGAAATCCATGAGAAGGCAGTTTGTTGACAGGTCCTCAGTACCAAACCCAGTGTGTCCCAGTAAATGTCCAGTGAGACTGTTTGAACTCATCATGACGTTCCAGGAACCGCCCCCAAATATGCATCACATACTCAAGAAGATCACCGCACGAGCAGTTCTGCCGGAATCCGTATTGATGGTTGTTAATAATTTTGTTCTTCTCCAGGTATGTGAGCAGTTTGTCATTTATCACACATTCCATCACTTTGGACAGAACTGATGTGAGCGACCAGAATGCTCTGTTGCCATGCGGGCAAGGCTTCTAGTTTTTTGCTGATCTGTAGATCATGCTCAAATTTTGACCTATTGATGATTCCCTTGCTTTTCTTTGCCAATTCGTTATATGCTGATTTGTTTTCCGACATTCGAGATGTGTTGTAGGCTCGGTAAGCCTCGTTTTTCCGTTGTTTCGTAGCATTGTCGACTGAACCACGGCTTTGAGCCTACGCCTTTAACGGTGGATTTAATGAAGCCATCCATCGCAGATGTAATGACTTCACCAATTTCCTGGACACATCTGGAAGGATCCGAAGTCTGAAAACAGACTTACAGGGAAAGCATTAAAGTGAGCCCGCAGACCGAACCAATCTGCTGACCTATAGTGCCACACTTTTCTCTTCAGCCTCTCGATCGGCGGTCTGAAGTTAATAGGGATTGATGTTATCAGGCAATGGTCGGACGATCCTAAAGGTGCTGTAACATCAATCCCATAACCACATGGTTAGGTAGTTAAAAATAGGTCTAACAGATTGGAACGGTGAGTCTGGACATCAGGAATCCTTGCGGGCTCCTGGACCAGTTGCTACATTCCATGGCAAAGGGCAGAGGATTCTGCCTGTCGGCCAGCCGAGTCTGTTGAACGTGAGAACTTCAACCCCAATACAACAAACTCGGCCAAAGAGTAACGGGGTAAGATATTAATGTACAACTGTTTTATAGAGACTATGAAAAATAAATAAATAATACATTATGCATCAATCGACAACAAATAATTAAATTACCTTCTGTTTCAGAATGAATGCTTTATACTCTTCAATATTTTTCTTTTTCATTTCCCTCATATATTCTTCATATTGCTTCGTATGTTGGGTATTTTCAAACCTAAACATTGGGAAGGAATATCTATATTATGTATCTACTTGATGCTTTAATCTAAGTATGTTTATATTAGATTTTAACAATATATGCCTTAAATAATGGCTTGCAAATATGACGCATACAAAGTTGGTTTATAACAAAAATTAGTAGCGGCTGTTGTAACATTTTAATAATATGTAGTAATTAAATGAAACCTGTTAGCTATTTCCCATGCGGTGAGCGTCGCTTCATTGTTACGTCTTTCTGCATCTTTAGTTTGCCAGTCGTCGAATAATTTCTTCTGTGCTTCCTTGGAGTTTTGTTTCTTTTCTTTAGTCTTTTCATCCAAGGCGGTCTCCCTTTGAATACATTTATAAGAATTGTTGAATAATAATGTAACCAGGCAATATGTGATTACTTCTAATTCAAATGTCCCCAAGTTCAAATTGTGCCCCACCCTACTAAGAGCCCGAACTAAAATGAATTATTATTCGTTTTTACCTTTTTTCGATTTCTTCTCTCGCTCTAAGATAATTGCGCTCTTCCATCTCTAAGCGCTTTTTCAACAAATCCGGATAATTGTTTTTCAGAATGTTTCTAATCCTCGTCTTCTGGTCTACCATCTGAAACGATTAACCTTTAAATAACACCGGCCGCCTGTTTCGATTTATACAAAAAAAAACATTGCCAAAATGTATGTTTTATTTAATTCTGTATAGTTTAGGCCCAAATATTTAAGTGTTTTCCGATCGTACTCTTAATTTGCCACATTATATAATAAAACCAAAATCCAAAAAAACGGTTCGTAGATCGAAGATTTTACACTTCAAAGCATTTTTTATAAGCCTTATACTTTATTTTATTTAGGTCTATAAAAAACTAACCAAAAAAATACCCGGTTTAGTCAAAGGTAAAAAAATGTGTTCTACTCGCAGTATTTAATTAAAGTATCTATAATATTTCTATGCGATCAAATTTTCAAACCAAAAACACATGATTCCACATTATTTCACATTGCATAAAAATCTATAACATTTGCTAAAAAGTACATACTCGTACACTTACATATTGCATTGTAATATTATGCAAGCTAATATGACCGGTTACCTCTTGTTTCCTTTGCTGTGTTAGATTTTTAATTTTACAATTGGTCCGCTCCCAAATATCAATAAGTTTATCCTCCAACAGTCCGTTAATCCTTTCCTCCTCTTTCTTGTTCTTTCTGACTCTGATAGCATCGGATCCTTGTTTTTCTATGACTCTGCGCTCTGTCAATTTCTGTAAACATCGAATACTTTCAGATAAATTATCGTACCTATAAAAAAAACTAAATTTTCACAATTATTATGTAGAACTTACGAAATTCGCCTCAAACTTGCGAATAGCTTCCATTTCGTTATGGATATTATCGAAGTCCTGAGTTTCGGCCTGAAGTTGCTGAGTTCTTTTATTGGCTTCGCGATTTTTTCTCTCTTTATCCCTTAAAAAATCACGTTATATTTGGTTATACGTTTTTAAGTCACGAGGGATTGATTAAGATTGAGCATTTGATAAATTGTTGTACTGACTGGGCTATTATGATATTAGCGACTTCCCTGTTGACTTCTCGTCTTCTCTGTCGTTTCATTTTCTGTGTTTCATTCCAGTCATCGGCGTTCTTCTTAACTTCATCTGAATAGAGTCTCTCCCTTTCTTTCTCTTCCTTCCTAAGTTGATCATTGAACTGTCTTTGGGTTTCCTGTTCACGCAGCACCTCAGAACATCTCAGGGCACTACGATAGACGTAAAATCAATACTCAGTTGTCATTTGGACCTTAAACTTACATGTCCAGCAAAAATGTATTATATAATAATTAAACGAGCATTTCACGATTTAAAAAAATTGTTACAAATTACTCACCTTTCTAATGTCTTTGGTTCGTCTTTTTGTTGAAAGAAGGAATATCTCGCCTCGGCCAACATCTGCTCCCTCTCTCTATTCTTCCTCGCCAGGAGGTCTCTGTAGAAGTTCATCCTGGAATCGTCCTCCGCCTTTTTCTTCGCTATCCTTTCGTCTTCTTGTCGTTGAAGGACGCTCTGTGCAAAAGTTAACATAATATTTGATAAATAATATTCTCCCAGAAGAGTGATTTGTCTTGGGTTTCCCATTAAATACGTCACATAACATTAACATAGGGTTCATCATTATTAATTTAGCTATGAACACTGTTGCCGTATTCCTACGAATATCCTGAGTGAGTAACTCGGGGAGTCCTGTTGCTGGACTAGAATACTATTAGATTGCTCTTGTTAACTTTTAAGAGAACAGATAGGTATGTATTGTTGAAGGAACATGGCAAAATAATTTAGAAAAACGTCACCCGAGACAGGCATTTTGTTTGCAGAAAATGTTGAAATGCCTCCCTGATAATAAGAGTAAGTAGATACCTAATAAGGATTATTTTTGTTACAGAAAGACTCTTTCTGACGAAGGTAGCATTTTTGTCACACGGTCATAGAAGATTATTTTTGTAACAGACAGACTCTTTCTGACGAATGTGGCATTTTTATCACACAGTCATAGAAGATTATTTTTGTAACAGAAAGACTTTCTGACGAAGGTGGCATTTTTATCACACAGTCATAGGAAAGTGATTATTTCACTAGTGCAGTGTCCCGATTACACAAACTTAATTCATAAAGAAGTAAAGCAGTGCCGTTAATTATATGATTCTAAAGGTTTTAACGGTATCTACCTCATAGGAATTATCCCATTTCCTGGTCATCTCATTGGACGCTTCATTGAGAGCTTTGACGTAGGCCGTCTGCTCCTCGGCACCGCTCAGCCCCTTGTTGGCGTTAACCTGCACCTTCAGTCGATCCCACTCCGACCTGTGGACCACCAGCGGGTTCCGTGGCATCGTTCAGCCTAAAGTTTACTAGAAAACAACCAAAATGTTTTATATTTGGAATTATTTTGAATATGAAAAAATAAATAGGGGATGTTTCTCGCACCGCATTTCAATTATTTGCCCTGTTGTTGATTATCTAACCTAGATAACCTCGAGCACTTCATATTTTTATATCTACCAAGTTCTTTCATATATATATATATATTAGTGTGTAGAAGCACATAAGTTGCTCAATTGGCACAATTGCAATCATGATATTTTGGAACGTATAACGCTTTATGTCCCCGACAACTTCAGCAGAGCGTGGCAACACAGGCTTTTTATTTTTCCAAGAGGCAGGACCAACCAACCAATTATCATTTCTTTGGAGAGAATGATTACACTCCTAATAGAACTACCTTTCTTTTGAGGTAGACATTTTTCACTTAAAATACACTGACTACAAAATGGCAATAAATATTTTGTTTAACACGAGGCTGTGGCTGTGATGTCATTGATGTGATAATCTGATTTTTGTGTTATGTTATTGAATATAATATATGATTTGATATGTTAGTGAAATGTTATTGGATAAACTGTATTTCACAATAAAGTAAAATAAAAATAAAGTCAAATTTTTATATTAAATCGATACAGGAGGCCCTGAGGGAAATCATTTCTCTTAGAGCCTATGTCATCTCTGGAGTTGCTGTATGCTGCTTGGTGGGTCTTTTTTGGGAAAGGGAAGAGTAAACATGGGTCTTGAAGAGACCCATGTTGTAGGAGGGAGGAAACACAGAGGTTATTAAATTATTCCGCATTCTAGCTGTTGAATAACAAGAACGAGTCGTAAAAAATATCCGTTCTCACATGGCGAACCGCATACAAATTTTAGGCGCGCATTTAGCGTGTTTCCTCGCTTTGCATGGATGAAAACAACTGATTTAATTTCCATTGAAATACCAGTAGAACAAGGACAGCATTTCAACCCGACAGATCTAACTGCTCTGACCATTTATCATTTATCAAATGTATATTATACAACTGTGAAGTAACATTTCAATAAGCAGACAGCAAACATACATAATGCTACACTCTCATGTTTGGTAGAGTTGAAGCTGATATGAACCCAACCCAATCATACAGTATACCAAATGTGGGAAACCTCGCCCGCGTCATGTTTTGATCCGGCCCGCGGGTGCGTCTAGTTTCGATCATACTGATACCTTAGTTCAATAGGGAAATAACTCAAAATTTCTGTGTTTTGAGTTAATGATGAAAAATGCTAAAGAAACTCCCCCTTCTCATATTTCAATAAAAAAAATAAGTCTAATTCGTCCTAATTATGTAGTCAGATAATTCTTTATGGAATTATAATGAAATCAGCACATTCTTAGTTCAATGGAGAAACATGTCAAATGTTTCCGTTTGGAACTTAATAAATGTAGTCATTTACACCTATGATATGATAGGTTGATAAATTACTTACATGTTGCATCTATTGAACTAATCTATTGAGCAAAATAAATTGACATTGGAGCGATGACTTCTCAAAATGAGGTATTTTGAGTTAGTTCCCTATTGAACTAAGGTATCGATACCAAAAGTTATTCAATGACTTTAAAACATCGAAAAAAAAGAAGAAAAAAACTTAAACCCAAAACCAAAAATCTCTTAAAAACTCAACCACAACCAACGAATATTGCCACGAAATGTTGTGTTGCAATTTCTAATGTTTATTGTTCATCTTTCTCTGCACCACTTCTTTTAAAAAATTGCGTTTCCCTTCAATAACTTCTATGAGTGATTATGAGAGTAATTATGAGAATATTATTTTTTGTTTATATTTCCCATTCTTAATTACTCGAGTTCACGAGACTTACACTATTAGACTGCTTAAGCGCTCTGGAGACGAGGGGTTCCTAATCTAATTGGTCACGATTGACATTGAGATTGAGGAAAAAATTGTCAGTCAAAAGCTTGCACAAGGGATATAAAAACAGTTTTGTAGCATGTGAAAAATGAAAACAGAAAATGATAATTGTACATACGAATGTAAATGTTACTTTTCAAGATAGATTTTTTCGATATTTAATACATTCAGAACATGGAGATAATTTAGATTAGTTCCGAATGCAACTGACTAGCGGATCGTGATGGAAAACAATGCTTTGCAGTTGTGGCCTAGCAACAGTTGCCCGGGAGAATAATGTTCTGCTGTGTTTACATGCAACTCGAATAATATAATAACACCGAACCAACTCCGCACATCAAGGAGGTGCCTAAATAACGATGTGTACATTATTAATTTGTTGCCGAAAAATAAACAAAATTTTACTTAATGTTTTGGTACCGTCGAAGTCAGAGCAAAATTAGCCTCTCAGAGCCTGGGCGTACTCTATGGTGTACAGGGATAGATAATTTAATGGTACACAACTGCTGACCCTGTACAAATCGCAATCGCGCCCTTCTGAATTTAGCAGCCACCTTTGGACGGGAGCCCCAAAATATCTGAAAAAAAACTTTGACTCTGTGCAAAAACGGGCGGTCCGTTTGATAGATTCGCCTATCTTAACAAACGGATTGCAATCTTTGAAACATAGACGTCAGGTGGGAATGCTGTCCCTGTTCTACTGGTATTTAAATGGAAGATGCTCTGAGGAACTAGCGTCACTGACCCTTCGGCATCGGTGCACATCGGTGCACAGTCTTAATAAGTTCATATATGTGTCAGTTCCATTTCATATGTTGGTCTACAATTACTCTATTTCAGTACTTTATTTCAGTCATATGGTTTAAAATGGTGCATGAGCTATTTACAGACAGCTCTGTTACTTGTTATATTTTTTTTTGTTTTGTATAAATATTTCAATGTTGGGGTATGTTCTGAACTTATTTATTTAAAAAGGAATATAAAATATTTTTTGCATTTATTGAAAGCGGGTGTGTATCCAACCCGTATTTTAGGATTTGTATGTCATTGTTTGCATTTTCCTTTACAATATCCCAGTCCTGACCCCATTACTATAACTATTGTGTCGCCAGCATGTGAAAAAACGCTTTCACTGTTTTTGTTTTAAAATATCATTAACATACATAATAAACAGTACTGGGCCCAATACAGTACCTGTTGGTACACCAAATTCACTTGTAAGAGGTAGACTTCAAAATTAATATATTTTTACAGCTTGTGTTCTTTTGCTTTCAAGCAGTGTTGCCATCTTGAAATCTACATTTCCGCTAGCATGTACAGTAAATTTCGTCTGATTCCCGTCAAAACTGACTTGGATTCAGAGCAATGAGACAACTAAACCACGAACAACAATTATCGACGGCGGGGGGTGTTTTCATTTTTGACCAATCTGCCGAATTTAGTCTCTTTTCTTCAATAAATTATTTTATTCGATTCCACCAGAAAATCAGTTTTCTTTGAAATTCCGTTCAAATGGAATCTTCCTTAACCTTTTCCTTAGGTTTAAAGCGATTGATACAAGCCATAAGTGCGGGAAACACCGATTTATGCTAACCCATAATACGGTACCCGAGGTCTGTCTACCTGAGGGTAATTTACAAATGACCGGCTTTAAATCCCAGGAATTTCGCAGTCGCCAGAAGAAGGCAGTTAAGGGGATTAACAGCGAACTAATTAAAAGCCACTGAGCCACAGTTCGGAGTTCACGAAGGAACCCGAAGAAGAGTTCGGATATGATTAAAAAGGGGGACTTTGGCCGAAGCAAGATCAGTAGTGGACAGAGACAAGTCAGTAGAGACCGTCCGGCCAGTGGTCGTAGTCGAGACTCCCGTCTCCTACAAAGCAAGCAGACCACTTGCATCCCTAGCCTGAGACGCTGCGGGAAAACTCGGCAGGAACCGCCGAACCCCAACGCCCACCGTTCGAGTGCAGTCAAGTGCCCTTCGCCTCCTGCCCTCCAGCGCCGTGATCCCATCAAGGCACATATCCACCACCGCAGGAATCGCCACCGGACATGGCATCCTGCTGATCACCCTCTTGAACCGTCTGAAACCGGTCGTCAAGCGAAAGCCGAAACGCGTGTCCGTCCGGTACCAAAACCTCCCCCTACCGGAAGTACCACCTGCTCTCTGAGGTTTCCAACACCAACATCGAGACCACTGGTAATCTCCCCACTGGACCGTGTGCAGATTACCCGTAAAAAACAGTTCGTGTAATTAAGTGACACCCACAATACCTACCAGTTAAGAATGTATTGTACATTGTGAATTAATAAAATACTTGACACTCAACGAAGTTACCTGTTTCTACTGAACCCCAATGACCCCATCATGTCAATTTCTTTCTTAACTGCGGAATTCCATGGAGAAATAGATAAAAATCTTAAACAGATTGTTAAGAGACTATTTGAAAACATAACTTGATTAAATATCTTTAAGTGACACAAGGTTTTGAAACAAAACATTTAAAAACAATTACAATTTATTATATTGCATTTTAATAATTTTTTGTGTTATTTTTTAATTGCATAAATATGCATTTTGTCGAAGAATTATATTTTGCTTATTAGATAGTAATGACCTTTTTATTTTGTTACAAGTTACTACTTGTAAGTGACAGTTACCGTCATGGGTTTGTCAATGCGGTTCTAGTTACTAAGGGCCAATGAGGAATCGGTTATATATTTAGTTACTTTTGGAACCGGTTAGTCAAGAAGAAAAAAATCATAGTGGATGGTTACTGGTGACAAAAAAATACTTATATGTTGTATTTCGTATATTACTATGTATTCAGAATGTGTAATACATTATTCTATTCATATATATTCTTGAATCTCCAAAAATTCTTTTTCAGTGTAATCTAACCGAGATCCTCTAGAGTTTCCGCCGTGCAGTACGCGCTGCTCGTAGATGCTATGGTAGCAAAACCGGAGTTCGAGGCTGGACGTTTTGCCGGTTTGCATGGCAAAAATCAACTGTCAGCATTTTAGTCAAACCTTGTTACCGAGTTGAACAATGTTGCTCCTCAAAAAACTCTTGTGCAATGGTAAAAAGTAAGTTGTTCTGTCAATTTTAGTAACAAATGCCTGCTGATAATAAATCCAACTTCTGACATTTGATGGCAACATACAGATTACTGCCATCTAGCGGTATCTATTGTCAGTAGTGTTAATTGTTCCAATGCTATAGTGTATCGTTTGTTTCTAAGTTATCCAATAATAATAATTATTTATTTGTATTTAATATTTATGGTTCAATGTTTGTAATTTATATATATATATATGTAAATGAAAGAATGACGCTTATGTATCTTAATTTCAGATGTGGGCCACCAAAATTCGGAGAGACCGCCGGCAAACTGGCAACACATCCGTCAAGACCACCCTCACAGAGTTGGAAGAGAAAGCTTTTGGCCTGATGGGGTATGTGGCAGCGGAAGGACTTAGTATGCCCAATGCGCAAGTTTTATGTGTACACAACTGATAGTACTTCTGTTAAAGATATAAAAGCATATTTCGCACAAAGAAAATGCAAAGTCAAAATATCTTTTATGTGTATAGAAATTTATTTGCTGGTTTACACAATACGTGTAATAAAACACAATTAAAGTTCATAAGACACAATTTGATGTTTATTTCTTTTACAGGGTTCTTTCCTTGCACTTATGAGAGTGGACGTGGATGGTGAGTGCAATGCAGAAGTCGAGGAGTCTGTGGCCCAGTCCTTTCCATCTAGTGGAGTATTGGGAGAATATTTGGCCCCTGTCGCTAGCCCTTCACCTCCTCCCCAAATCATGACTTCTCAAACATCGACCCAGAGGTCCCAGAGGCGAACGTGGAGACCTCGATTGGTAGCGGGTATTTTTTTATACAAATGAAATAGATTCACGTCGATTGAATGTAAGTTCACAAGATGACTGAACATGATGCAAAGCGAATGCATAATTATATGCATGAAATAAATAAAATTGTAAATAGTTTATTTTATTTGCCTATTCTATTTTGTAATATCCCAAAGATCAAGTAACTAAAATTATTAGAGAGACGTTAATTATATTGAGTTATTCAATCTTTCAGACAAAAATGAAAGCAGACGAGCTTTCCAAAAATTAATGGAGCAACAAAACGAGGCAATGTTGATGAGGAAATTTTTAGTATTGCATATTATTTGCAGCCCTTTTATTCATCATTTTCAATTTACTAACTTTATAACATTTTAAGTTAGAATTATTTTTTACAGAAACTAGCAGAAGCCCAAACTGCTGCAACAAAAATGATGGGCGAAATGGGCAAATTGTTTTTGGAAGAGAAAGCAAGAGACAGAAGAGAGGATGAGAGAAGGGGAATAGAGAGGACAGCAGCACACACAGCTGATTGATTTATTAAGAAGACTGTTTAGAAGACGTAAACTATAGTACTTTTTGTTTTGTGTTTCTTGTTTCATATATCGTTCATGTAATATGTTATGCTTAAACCGTCTTATTAATTGTTTTTGTGTTTAATTCGTAGAACTCCATTTAATTTTTTTAGAAACTTAATGTAAATCAAATTTAATAATGTAATTATTAAGTTCTGCAACTATTTTAGTTTTTATTATTTGCTGTCAGAAATAGCTGTCACAATATTAAAAGCTAAAATACTTGCAGAACTTAATAATAACATTATTAAATTTGAATTACATTCAATTATCTTATTCGATTTTTTTATTGTTTATTCCAGATCCAGAATTGTGCGAACACTTAAAAACAATAAGAGTTATTTTTTTAAGGTGTGTTTTCAGTCTCACCATATATTTATTTTATAATTGATAACATATTATAGAACATAATTTTTTCTAATGAGTTAAAAAACTTATTCCGAGAAGGATTAAATTATGTGGAAACATTATTAGAAGGGCACAAGTTTTTAAACATAAACCTAATATTTATGGTTACAAAAAACTAGGCCAAATAAATGTTTTAAAAAAAGGTTACAAAAACCTAGGCTAAATAAATGTTTTAAAAAAATTAAAATAATCAGGTAGAAAAGTTTGCATAGATGATTTGATTTCTTATATGTCTTGCTTTAGCAAGACGTTCCGTTGGAAGTTCTAACTCTCCTGAAATGGATAATGGTCTATTATCGATTTCAGAAGAGTTGTCATTGTTTGCTTCCTCGATTTTACTTAATCTAAGCATATTGTGCAACACAACGCACAAATATATAATATGACACGCACGTTCAGGCTGTACATTAGCACCCGCTGGCCTGATAAGCATCGCCGAGTGCCTATAAGTACACCAAAACACCTCTCCACAGCTGACCGAGCTTTGCAGTGTGCATCGGTGTACCTCTGTTCACTTGCGATGCCTGAATTTGGAATAGGCGTCATCAGCCACGGTTCCAACGGGTACCCCGCATCTCCTGTTAAGAAAAACACAAGTTGAACTTTTAATTGCTCCCGAATGATGTAATTTTCCAATGTTTTGTATTGAATATATTTTAGATAAAATATTTTTATGATTCCTATTCTGTGTTGAGAGAAGACAGTATTATTTGTTTTGTGATTTTTGTGTATTTCGTTGTCAATAAAATGTATACTACCATGATATGAATGAGTTATTTACGTATGCGTCATGTATTACTTTCTTCTCGTTCGTGCCACAGTTCCATTATTCGTTTTTGAATTTTTTTTTTAAAATTAATAATAATGAGAAACCGCTATCCGTGTGTTGTTTTGTGAAAAAATTTTCTATTAGTTGATATGACGGTGCGTCGGGCAGTAGGTATTATTCTAGGAATAACGCAAAAAGGGAGGAACAGAAAAGCGATCTTAGGTAGTTACAAGTAATTTATTTTGATAGTCGTGGGGTTAGTCTTAAAACTAGAGTAAAACTTAATTAGACATAATAAATTTAATAAAACTAGATACGCAATTACTTAATTCTACTGTTAAAGTCTTTGTACTTAAAATTAGAGGTTCACTGGCTTAGGTAATTACTTAATTCTACTGTTAAAGTCTTTGTAGTTGAAATTAGAGGTTCACTGGCTGACATTGTGGGAGGAATTATGATTAGAGTCAGGCACTTCCCTTTTTGGTGATGGATGTCCAGGGTCCAGTGGCTGCGTTGTATGTAGAGTCCTCGCGTTCGCACTACGTATTCGTGTACCTCCGGATCGGGAGTAGGTGCAACGCGGCGATAATCAGAGGCCTGGGCGGTCTCCGATGTTGATCTCCGAAGGGCGAAGATCAGTTACTTCCTTCTGGGATGGAAGCGTAGAATTCGTAGAGCGTAGAGGACCTGGGCGGCCTCTCCAAGGAGCGAGAATAGGAACCTTCCTGGGCGGAAGGTTTCACTTGGCTGTGTGTCCTGGGCGGACTACTGCAACCGACTCTCCGTCCTGGGCGGACTCTTGCTTGCTTCCTCGGTGGAAGACTGCACCTCACTCGTGCTTCCTCGGTGGAAGCTTTCACTCGACTCTCCGTCCTGGGCGGACTCTGGCAATCGACTGTCTCCTAGAGCCCACTGTCCTTCTGTCTACCTGTAGGTATTATCTTTTATTGACGTCCCATAAAATCACAAAGGAATTGCGGAATTTCCCAAAATAGCAGTTAAGATTATATTATTTTAGTTACGATTTTTCTAACAATAGGCTCGGCTAGCCTTTGTACTAAATTTATTTTATGGACGGTCTAATTTGGGAATTCCTATTATTTAAAATGCACATTTTAAATCTAAATATTTCGGTGAATTCGGTCATTTATTTTAGGTGATTACAAAAGGCTATATCATAGTATTTAATATTTACATGAATCTAAACTCTAAACTAGACGGGCGGACGAATCTGTCCGGTGCTGTCCGGTTTGAACGGTAGGTACTTTACAATTGACAGCTGTCTTTTACAGAGCCATAGTGGCAGTCATACAAAATAAAACGTATCGATATTATTTATTTCTGGTAACATTTCTAAAGCTGTCAAATCTGTCAAACGTAAAGGTCATTTTAACAAAAATAGTATACTACAAAATACTACGAAAATTACAAATAATTAAGTCGAGTAAACATGAAGCAAATACAAATATTTTGACGTTTTCATTATTTTTACACATGTCAAAGAAAATGCTTTCGGAAATGGTTAAGTTTACATCACAGCACAGGGCATTATATTGCTATCTAATTATGAGTGTTTGGATCTTTTTGATTGTAGCAGGTATTGTGACTTTTATAAAATAATCCATATTTATATTAAACAATACTAGTAAAATATTATCTCTGTTTAAATGCACATTTTCATTGTACTAAACATTCATTTGTCTAACACGATAAATAATGTTTTAGGGATGTATAAATACATTGCAACCGAAGAAGATGTGAGTATGCCAAAGCAATCTGCCTACAGAAGGGAACATCGACACAATGTGAAGGCAGACAGATACAAGAAGATCTCCAGCAAGTACTGTAATGCAGCTGAAAACATTAATCTTGGTTCTGAAGGTGATTGCTTTTTTCAATATCATTTAGATAACATATAAATCTATATTTTATAGGGACTTGTGTTCAAACACCATATATATTGAGTGCCTAGTTTGGTCGTAGGGGTAAAATTAACTAAGAGACAAAACTTAAAAACACATTTAACTCTATTCAAAATTGGAACAAGTTCAGAAATCATACATTTCGACAGTTCCAACGAACAATGTGCAAATTGGTAACATTGCATTAGAACTTTGCTGTCGTGGTAAGTAAAAACACAGTAATTACCAAAATTAAAAAAATGAGTTGAATATGGGAAGTTATTAAGTATCGAATTTCGAATGTTTTACATAATACATAATTTTATATTTCTCGATTTTAGTATTAAAAAAGACGATATTGTTTTTGATGTTATTGCAATTTCGTCACTGTTGGTAAGTAAAAATACAGTATCTCCGTTTGTGTAAGTAAAAACACAGTTCCTATGTTGAAGTTACTGCGTTTATACATATATTTATGGATATTCTGTGTTTTTATCTACCATCTTGAAATACATTCTCCCGCCACACTCTTTCACTCTATGACGGCATCCCTTAACCTAGATTTTTGTTAGAGTGGAGTTTGTTGAATTTTTCGTGTTTCTATTGTTCTAAAACATGTTTTATATTATGTAAAACAGAGATGCAAAGAGCTAAATACCTTTTTTTGAATAAATCAAATTTAATAACTTTATTATTAAGTTCTGCAAGTGTTTTAGTTTTTTTTTTTTTTTTGTGATAGTTATTGCGGCGTTCAAAGCCATTTTCAAACTGCCTTGAACGCCGAAACAGCTATCACAATAGTGAAGGACTAGAGTACTTGCAAAATTAAATTTCAGGATTTTAAAATGTTAATAATAACTATTATTATTTAGTTTAAAAAACAGTTTATTAATAAAAAAGTTCAGCTAGGTAGTTAGTATTTATTATTTAATTATTTGTAGTTTATATTAATTACATATAGTTATTATTTATTATTAAATAACGTGTAGTTATTATTTATTGTCAAATTATATATATTTATTCTTCATTGTAAATGATGTTATTAATTATGTATAGTTATTATTAATTACACGGAGTAATTTTTAATTACATTATTAATTATACATAGTTATTATTAATTATATATAGTTATTATTTATTACGTACAGTTATTATTAATTATATACAGTTTTTGTTAATTATATATATAGTTATTATTATTTATATATAGTTATTATTAATTATGTATACATTTTGTTATTATTAAAATATATATAGTTATTACTATTACTCAAATATATATATGGTTTATTATTAAGGCCATCCACCGGCTAAAATTTTAACGAAATCACGCTCTCCTTATGCAGGTGGCGACAAGGTTGAAAATCCCGCTTAACATCGGCCGCATGTTTCGATTTCGGCAAAAAAAACATCACCAAAATGCTTGTTTTATTCTATTCTGTAAAGCTGAGACATAACTATTAAAATGTTTTACGGTCATATTCTAAAAAACTTAATTTACCACAATGAACAATACGAAAATATGTGAAAAGGAGTTTATAAGTAGGAGATTTTCCCCTTTAAACATTTTTTTGAATGTCTCATACTTTATTTTTTTTCTAAGCTTATAAAAAAACATACCGAAAAAAGGCACGGTTAAATGAAAGACCAAGGTGTGATCTACTTGCAGTATTTAATTCAATCATCTATGATATTTCTAGGCCAACAAATTATGAAACCGAAAAGACACGATTTTGCATTACTTCCCATTGCATCGCCTTAAAAACTTTAAATAGGCTAGTCTATCATTTGCTGACATCGTCCGAAAGCAGCCAAATGATGCTCACCAACCCCCACCAATTATCCAATCTGGACATCGTGTTGGAGCACCTCTGCATCTTCCTAAGAGACGCAGATGCTACCAAGGATAATGATGGAACAAAAAAATTATCCAAATTATAATTCGGCCATCTGAGTTGGCATTCGGATCACGGAAATTCGTATAATTAGGAATAAGGGTATTTTACTTAATATGGCAACAGGAGAGCTGGAAAAATTGCTAAATGCCCCCTGTTTTAATAATTCGAGTACCCTTAGGGCCCGACTACCCACCAAGCAACTCCCGAGGCTGATATTTTTCAATGTACCGTGAGATCTAACTCATAATTTTGAGGATCGCCCTCACGGGTGTTCTCAATATCCAAGATATCTAGGAAACAATAGTGTGCTGCAAATTAAGTCACCTGGCTGGCGTTTGCACAGGAACTACTTGTCATCGCGTCTATGAGATGCCTGCCACTCTACGCAAACTGCTTGTGGAACAGGAGAAAGTCTTTGTCAACTGAACTGTATGCCGCGTCAGGGACATTATTGGCCTTACCGTCTGCACTAAGCGTCAAATGATTGGACACTCCTACAAATATTGCAGAGATACTCCTAGATGAGGACACTGCGCAAATCATATCAGTGAGTTTTGTTCAAATGCGCCGGTCAAACCAGTCTGCGCTATCTGCACCAGTTTCGGAAAGCCCGCTACTAACTCGACTGGAGACAGGGATAACTGCTCGGCCTTCAAAGCAGCACTAAAAATGGACCTTGCAACGATAGACTATGGAGTCTAATGTACGTGAACATAAGACAAACGCACAGACAAATCGAAGATTATAAGCTAATCCAAAATAGTTTTCGAATAATGCTCCTTAACACGAGAAGCAACAGAAATAAAATCGACGAGATCGAAGAAACTTTAAAGAATATCACACCCACTGTACATGTACTTGCCATATCCGAAACCTGGTTGGAAGATGGTGAGGAGTTCTTCTTCAATATCGACGTTTACCATAGTGCCTTTGCATCTCGCATCAACGGAATAGGGGAGGGGTGGCTATGTACACTCACAACAAAATGAAAAAAAACATGAAAAAAAACAAGAAATTCTGTTACCAACTATAGAAGGTATGCAAAAACTAAATACTACACTGCTGTATTTAAAGAAAACTTGCATAATCCATGACAGACCTGGAAAACAATGAATACAATTCTTACAAATAGTTCGACTTCTCCGAAAAATTAATATGAATGTATTGTGATTAAGGACGAAGAAATAACACACCCAACCCAGATAGCTTCAGCTTTTAACGATTTCTTTATATCAGTTGGTGAAATTAGCAGCTATAATCACATCAAACCCAGATGATATAATCACTATATACACGGATCGGAAGGCAGCACAGTCCTTATACATGGCAAAAACGAATAAATTAGAGGTTCTCAGTATCATCACCCAACTTAAGTCCAATACATCTCCAGGTCTAGATGGCGTTATACCCACACACCTCATCTTTTGCAAAGATATACTAGCTCACCACCTCGTTTTTCTTATTAATCAATCCCTGGATAGTGGAATTTTTCCAGACCAACTAAAGATAGGAAAAATAGTACCAATCTACAAAAATAATTGCAAAAAACATCCATCTAACTATCGTCGTATATCCATTCTTTCAGTATTCTCTAAAATATTTGAAAACGTTATTAAACTTAGGCTCTCAAAATATCTTCTATCCAACATCTTACTCACATCTCAGCAGTATGGATTCGGAAAACACTCTAACACAAAATGTGCTGCCTTTGACTTTGTGAATTCTCTTCAAAAGTATATAGATCAGGGCGAATATGCTGTAGGTTTATTCATAGATTTAAAGAAGGCTTTTGATACGGTAGATCATGCGATCTTACTAAAGAAACTGGAACACCTAGGCATAGTAGGTACTCCCCTAAAGTTATTACGTAGCTACCTCTCTGACGGACGGTGTCAGACTTTTGTTGGAAAGGCGTCAAGCAGTTTGGGAATGATAACTTGCGGTGTGCCACAGGGCTCTGTTCTTGGGCCATTACTATTCCTGTGTTTTATAAATGCCATAATTAAATGGAGAATAAAGGGTACACTTCAACTCTACGCGGGTGATACAGTGGTTCTTTATCACAATAATGATGTCAACGAATTTCAAAAGGAAATGGATAGAGATGTAGCTTGCCTGGCAAACTGGCTACAAATGAACAAACTAAACCTGAATATTAAAAAAAAAAAAAACACATTACATTTCATTTGGAAACAAAAAATATAGGCTGAACATAAGTCTTGGTAAAAACCGCTTTGAAAAGGCTGATGTTACAAAATATCTTGGCCTATTCATTGACTCACAACTCACGTGGAATCATCATTTTAAACATATTTTATCTAAAATTACCCCCATAACTGGTGTTTTATATAGACTCCGTGGGTTACTCCCTACCTCTCTATTAAGATCGATCTACCATGGTATGATTCACTCACATTTAATATGTCTTTCCGGGATCTGGGGATTTGCTACCAAAAAAATGATTTCAGAGATACAAGTCATTCAAAATAGAGCCCTATGAAATATCTTTAGTTTGCGATGGGACACACACATCAAAGACATCTACAGAAGCTCCCAAATACTTCCGTTTAACACCATTCCTATCTGTGAAATTACAAATACTATCTTGCATGTAATTCAGCACTCGGCACATACTAGCACCACACTCAATTACAATCACGACATACACCAACACAACACAAGAAACCATAACAAACTACAAATACCAAAAATACACTCAACAAAAAATGGACTAAAATCTTTAGAATATATATATAGCTTACACACAATGCAATAAATTACCCAACGATATTATAAATACTACTAGCCAATATGAAAGGTCTTTCGAAAGTAAGGTGCTTAAACTCTATTATTTGAAAGAATACCTTAATGATTAATGCTGTGATATGTCTCTGTAATAAGTATAACTATATAATGTACCAGTGATGTGTTTTTTTTATGATAAATGTCTCTGTGATAAATGCGTCTTTATTAAAAATGCAAATTATGTGTTGTAAATGTTGTTAATGTACTGTGAATGTTAATTATGTATTTTAAATATTATTATTGTTTTTTTCTTAAAACTACTGCAGGTTCTGCATTAGATCCCACAATGAGTTTTTTTTTTTAATTCTTAGGAATACAATGCATAATTTATTGTATACTTAAAAAAAAATTAAATAAATTAAAATGGAGTTTTACAAATTAAATTTGAACATAATTATAAAAATTTTTTAAATGATTTACTTTTCTTTTAAATTAGTCGATTTCTACTAATTAAACGCAACAGCAATTAATAATGTAAATATCTTGTTAAACTAATAAACATAGTAAAATATTACATATATGTAAGTAGGATACTGCTTTTTTACTTACCACAATTACTTGATAAATATTCACAAAAGAAAAACGCATATTTTAACAGATATTGTCAATTTTTATAAACTATTGTAATGATAATATAGAATGAGTGCCTACAAGTGTTTTGGCAAAAAATCAGTACATTCGGCCAACTGTAAATATGCTAAAAGGTTAAACAATACTCTACCCTTTGTTCTGGAGAATGACTCCCACGGTAATTACTCTGTTTTTACTTATCACGGCAGTGTAGTAGTTGTGATAATTAATTTTTATAATGAAGTAAATAGGGGTTTATTCAAAATATCAAAAAAAACATATTTCTTCATCCCTAAAACAATAAAAATGTAGGCGTGAAACTCTAAACACGTAGAAGTGAAACTTTAAACAGCTCTAATAAGAAGTCACCATTTGCACATTCAACATTGTTCGTTGGGACCGTCGTTTGAATGAATAAAACTAA
Organism: Halesus radiatus; assembly: GCA_022606495.2. Classification (NCBI taxonomy): domain Eukaryota; kingdom Metazoa; phylum Arthropoda; class Insecta; order Trichoptera; family Limnephilidae; genus Halesus; species Halesus radiatus. The sequence goes on from JAHDVE020010978.1 coordinate 137,544, forward strand.
TGGTCAACTTACTGTTAAAATTAAGAATATACACATTAATGATGTAATAATGTTAATAACAATAACTGCATCTCAGAATCATTGGTAGAATAAAATAATTGATTGGGATCATGTCAAGAGTCTGAATAATATTGTACAAGAATAGATGAAGTAAGTTTGTGCCAACATAGTGTGGGCATTCCTTTCCATCTCTATGCTTACCCATGCGCAAAACGGCATTATGGTGAGTTTCAGAGTTAGTGAGTGTAATGAATGTGTGACTATGTATGAAAAGAACAATAATGTAGGGCATTAAACAGTATGCAAGTAGTAAGTATGCAAAATAGTCTATGCTGTCAGTGATGGAGATAACTATCAGAAACATAGAAATTAATGTTTTCCATTATAGCTGAGTTTTCGAACCATCCACGAATCAGTCTGAAGAAATGTGTAGCAATGTACACATCCCTTCTGACCCATAGATGGTTCATTCCGAGCATACCTAAGAGTAGGTATGCTCGGAAGTAAGAGGTCGGTAGGATAGAGCTACAGGTAGGAGCCATACTCTCTCAGGTAAATTAAATAAATTGGAAATCGCTAAGTATTACATATTGATATCTGACTATTGACTTGTTGGAATTGTTGTTGTTATCAACTATTGGGATTGTTTTAAACTAGGTATTATTTATATATTACTGATTAACTTGTTGGATTGTGCAGGTCTAGCGGACGAGTCGTGGGCGCTGCAGGGGGTGATGGTGGTCATCAGACACGGAGACCGGGGCCCGCTGACGCATGTGAAGGGGATCGAGAGTGTTGACTGTAATGTTGCTAGTTCATCACAGCTGCTGCATAGGTATTACATCAATGCTGTATTAATAATTCCATTTAATATGTGTGTGCTATCAGGTCACGTGCATTGTAGTACTGTATAAAAATACTATTATTCATTGGAAATAACAGTTAGGTGCCATCAATGCCCAATGCTATGAAAAAATACATCAACAGTTGAATATAATTGATAATATCAGTAACTACATATGTATATGATTTTAATACAACGCAACGCAATACAATCTACGACTATTGTTTTAGCAGTGTTGGAATTTTTGAAATCAATGATTATGTTTTATTATATTTTGATTGTATTAATATTTAATATAACGGAAATGAAAGGAGCGTGTGTTACGATCTGTGATTAATGAAGCAACTCGTCAATGTGTAACAGGAGTTGGTGTTATTTGTATAACTGTTATAAATGCTTCTGATTAAACTTGCACAGTATAAATTAGAACACGAGATAACAAATACATAATACGAATTGACTGAAACAAATAGAGATAATGTGATCTAGCCGGACAAGAGGACGAGAATGATTATATTAAGGTAAACCGGTGACTATATAGGATATGTAGATGTCAACACTATCACCGTGCTTCACGTGTTTAAGGGCTTGAACAGTATTATACGTAATTTTGAATGATCTTTTGATTATATACCTTCCTACAAGACATCTTTGTGGATTTTCCTATCCAGTTACAGTTGGCAATCGGTAACGATAGCGGCTTCGATGTTTTTTTAAATTGTCGTTAACGCTCAGTACTATTGCATTGTTACATTTAAAGTATAGTTACAATGTTGTGATCGTTACAGTTAGTTTATTACTTCATTGCTCATAAAGCCTTTCGTTGAACCCTGATTTACTAATAAGGTAGACATAAATTGCATACAAAACATATTGGTATTATACAAGTAGCAACAAAGCTTTCTGTGTAAACGCTGCTTCGTTGATGCTAAATATGTCGATATCCGAGTTTGTTTCTATTTAACAATTGCCTTCCCCACCGGCATGAACATTGGAAAGTTAGTCCTCCAGGCCGGGGGATAAAATAGTCTATGCTGTCAGTGATGGAGATAACTATCGGCTTCAACATTTTTTTAAATTGTCGTTAACGCTCAGTACTATTGCATTGTTGCATTTAATGTATAGTTACAACATGAAAGAACTGTTAAAGGAAATTTGCAGTAATGTATAATTATTATTTATTAACCAATTTGATTATTTGTTCAGGTACCAGGAATACATAACCAATATGACGGCTTTGGGTAAAGCCCCATGGTCCCAGTCGCCGGGCCCCTTTCACAACCTGCCCCTGTTGCCCGGCAGTCCCCCGGGGGCTTGTCGCCTAGGCCAACTGACGCCTCGTGGCCTGCTGCAGCTGTTGGCCACGGGCCATGTTCTGGGGCAGGCCTACACTAACAAGCTCGGCTGGGACTTTTACGGGAATAAAACGGAAAATAAAGGTAAATAAGTCGTAACCTTTACAATGCTGGGCCTTTCAATGCAATCTATCCCATCACGCGGCACCTTTAGACACAATATATGTGTTTTAGTTAAACTTCATGAATAACATATGCAACAACCACATTTCTGATCTTATTTGCATTTTTAAAATAATTAATTGTATTATTGACTCACCTTCTTTGTGACAACCCATTCAGTTCAACATTCCTTGCCGTAGACTCAGAAACAATGAATTGTTTTTCCTCAATAAACACTCTACTAATTATGGGTACCATTCTCCACTTTCCACAATGTAGAGATTTGTTAACTCAAGCCAGGGCCTTGAAATTTTTGGTACTAGTGTTAATGACTTTTGTAGGGCTTTACGAAATTAGAATTCTAAGATTATCATTTAGAATGTCTAAAATCATGGACTCTACTAAAACCATGTTCAGGCTTTGACTCGAATGTATATTTTTGTCCTCTTTTTGTCATTGCTTCATTCTTGTATTACGTATGTGTTGTTCTTTTTCTGTATCTCTTGTTTATTTCATCTCGTGTTATGTATTTTGTGTAATTGGACATTGGTCCGTAAATAAATAAATAATTAAATAACCACATATGGGGATAGCCGCCGGTGGATCACTTATGCGACAGCCACGTAAATCAGGTTAATGAATGATATCATGAACTATTTCGACTGTCCCGCCGAACAACGTCAGATGTGCAAATTGGTAACTTTCCAATAGAACTGTTTTAAGTTGCAAAAATATATTTTTCTGGCAAATCACAGAGGGAATTTATTGTTTAATTCAAATCACTCTGCAAAATATAAAAAAAATAACGTTATATGTATTTGTTGCTCTCAAAAACTAACTAACTAATTAACTAACCATCACGCCGTTTTCCCTGCAGGGGTAGGCAGAGAGGACGGACCGCCAAACAACTCGATCTTGGCATACACTTCTTGCTTCATTCACATTCATACATCGTCTCATACATTCTCTTCTATTATTCCGACTTCTGTATTTGACTCAAGTATTTGATCCACTTGATCGTGCCATGTCTTCCTCGGACGTCCCCGGCTTCTTCTTCCATTCACATTCGCGTCATACATTCTTCTTACACTCCTTTCTTCGTTCATTCGCTCCACATGCCCAAACCATCTAAGCGTCCCTTTCTTAATCTTACTCATTACGCTTACATCAGCCTTGCATTCTTTACGAATTTCAATATTAATATACGTAAATGTAGACAATAAACTTCAAGCATGTAGACGCACAGCTTTTAACAGCTCTAATGAAAAATTACTAATTTGCACATCCAACATTGTTCGTTGGGACAGTGAATTTAGTAATAGTGACTGTATTATATTGCTTGACTGTTTAAAACGGGAAAGTGTTCCTAATTGTCTAGTCAAAAAAAAAAATCCCGAGAAATTGCCATATAATGTTTACTGTACTGTAACTTAAACTTTTTTGTCTTGAAGCATAGTGGCATGTTGCCTTAATAATATTTTGCGAAAAAAGCTACTATCTGCTTTGGGCTCTACTACGTAGTTAAGTATGTCTATTTTTTTTTCCACATGGAAAGGAGAGACGACTACGCTAGAAAAATGATGTTTCGAAATGTATTATCTGTTGACATACAGAGATGAGTCAAATGTTTTTAATAAATTAACACGCACTTAAAGATAATTCAAGTTGTCGATGTTTACCAAAATATTTATTTTGAAATATTGACAAGGAAAACAGAGACAACTTCAATAATCGTTGTATTTTGTGGGTGAAGGAACTCATCGCTAAAGTGCTTAAAAAATATATTCTTCATTACTCATTAATTGTAAATGGTAATATAGACAACCCTGATTAATTAACCTCATTCAATTTCATATACCTACGAGAGCTACTCGTTCCAAAATCCTGTTTAAATGTAACAATACCAGGACTGAGCATTACAAACACTCGCTTGTACCTAGATTACATGAAGTTAGTAATAGATACGCAGACGTAGCGGATCTATTTAACTGGACGGAAAGTAAGTACAAGAAGGCTATATTATCATATCTTTTCAATCAATATTAATTTAACTTAAGTTTACTATATGTTTTATATGTACGCATATCTTTTACTTGTATATCTTTCGTGAACTTTATTCTTTATATACTCTATGATGTCATTGTACTACCTAATGCCACATTTAATAGTTACCTTTTTTTAAAAATTATTTGTGCTATATTCTTATGCTTGTAATTAACTGTGACATGTAATTATTGTTTATGGTATATTTATACCGTTGATATTAAATAAATTACAATTTTCAGATGTGACAAAAAAACCAAGAATCCAAAATCGGCTCCACTTATCTCCCTTTTCCAAAACACCACAGATATAATCTTTGAATCTATTTGAATATCTTCTCTTTCAGATATTGTTTCTTCAAATGCTGCGCCAAAGTCTACAGGAAACACAAAGATCAATGAAGTAACCAAAAAGAGTCAAAGCAATACTGTTCCTCTCAAAACCATCACCAGTGAGGATGCCAAGAGTTTGATTTTAACGGGGAAACCAGCAGAAGGTCATTTTTATAAATATATACTTATCCACCTAGTTCATTGCTTACCTACCTTTTTAAAATAGATTTTACATATACATATTATTTTTACTGACAATCTTTTTTCGTTCATATTCCATATGGGTTGTCTTTTTTCATAGAATTTTTCATAGAAAAAGACAACCCACATGGAATCTGGATGAAAAAAAGTATTGTCTAAAACATACTTAAATGCTTACCAATATGTTTTTGCATACAGTAGGAATCGATCAAGCAACTTCCCAACATTGATCAAATTGCCTTGATCTGAACGAACAACACAAAAACAAAATGAAATGAAACAAAACCGCAATAGGATAAGCGGTTTCTTACATGTTATTATTTTGTTTGGTAAACATATTTTTTTTAATTTTCATAGCCAGTCATGTACGATATTCCCTTTTACCTTTAGGTGAGATTCTCGTTCACAGCACCCGCTACCGGCGAGCCCTCCAGTCAGCACTAGCTCTGCTGTGGGCGGCCCTGGGTGAGGCGGGGGGAAATGCGGCAGGAGGCGGAGGGGGTGTCGGGGGCGCCGTGGCCCGCGAAAGCCCCAGTCTCACCTTTTGTTCCGAGGACTGCGCCTGCCCTGCGGCCGAGTATTACGCTAGGTTGGCAACGCTGATTATTCCCGCTTGCTGAAAATTGAACCTTATTTTTGTTTGTTTGCCAGTTACTTTTCAAAGCAAACTTACTACTGAATAGAAAGTAAATACACCGAAGAAACATAAATGCTTTCATTTCTGCAGTCTTCATATATAACGTCACTTTGGTTGGACAGGGTTCTAACTTCGCGTCACCTAGTTCTGAGATATGGTGTCAAAGTTTCCAGAGACGATTTCTCATAATCTATTTAACATTGTTTGATTTTGAGATTCAATTTTGTGTGAAGTATTTTAGTTTAACATATGCTAAAATAAAAAAATTAAATACTACCTGTAATTACCGTTTTAGAGCATACCTAAACATGAAGATAGAACCATGTGCAACCGGCTTGGCCATAATAATTAATTTCATAAGGTTCTAACTACATTTGGAACCCTGTTCAACAAGTTTGTTTAGTTTTTGTGGTAGAAATACGAATAATTGAAACAAAAAATAGTGAATATTTTTTAATAACATCTTATTTTTTATGGTATAAATTATAGAAAATAACGAAAAAAAATAAGAAATAGCATTTTATGTAAAATTAAAAAAAAAATTACTGGGATTTAAAAAAAAATCTTCATAGATAGGTTTTTTATAATCAATATTTTAAAAGGGCAGTTTATTACTAATTATCTTGGAGTGACCATTTAGTAAAAAAAAAAAACATTAAAACATAAATTATAAAATATGCTGTGGGTGGGAAAACTAGCAGTACAGAATCCTACAGATGAAGCAACTAGATTTTAAAGATTTTGTATCCACATCGAAGCATTTTGATTATTAAAAAATTATTTTCTAAAATCGATCCACAATACGAAAAGAGTGAACCAAATGCAAAAGTTAGCATCAAATTTAACCAGAAAAGAGTATGCTTAAAGTCAGGGTCAGTCAGTTAATCTGAAGATACTGATTTGTTGTCAATGCAACCTAAAATTATCTACAAGAATATCGAAATTTCAGATTGCAAGCAGACATAGAAGCCATGTTTTCCTTAAATGGCACTCCAAGATATTATGGGCACATTCTAATTAATTGTTTTCCTTTAAATTATGGTAATCTTAAATACTTTACACAGGATTGATCCCCAAATTTAAAAATTGTTAAATAGAATATGAGAAATTGTCTTTGCAAACACTCAATCTCAGCACAGGGTAAGGTGAAGTTAGAACCCTATCCAACCAAAGTGACGAACTGAACTGCGCCTAGAAACTGTCAGATACATACAATATGACAATTGCACAAGGTTCTAAGTGATGTTAGAACCATGTAAAATAAATGGATATTTAAAGAACTTTGTCATACAAGTATCTCTGAAAATACTGCACAGATGGCTTTGAAAATTATTTAGGTTATAGAAATGAGCAAAAGAAATGGTTTTGCATTCGAAAGTCATTTTTGCAAAATATGTCAACCAAAGTGACGATAAGTAAAATGACATATATGTATATTCTTTTTTTGTGTTAGAACGTGCCCCGTATTTAGACAGTAAACACAGAAAATTACATGCTATTACCATTATAAGTTTACGTTAACCTGTTAACTATGTAATACAAAATACTTTGTCATTCCAAGACAGTTACTCTATTGTGTATGACGACATATGTACATACATATTTCATTAAAACATTTCATCTTGCATTCAGTGTTGCACGGGCTTGTTATTGGCGTAACGACATGTATTTCATAATTGCAATGTTCACTACATATTCTGGCGTGACGAAATAACTCATAATCCTATAGAATCAACTCTTATAATTTTCATACTAATATAGGAAAATGGTTTTTTTTTGTAGGAAAGTGTCTCAAGAATCTAAGAAACGTCTCGAGGCCCACCCGGCCGTCGGAGAACTCGTGACACAACTGTCCAGCATCGTGTTCCAGTCTCCATCGCAGTCTTCTAAAGACCCCCACATCCTAGAGGATGCACTACTCGCTTACCTCTGCCACTCCGCTGCTTTACCCTGCCTGGAAAAACCTGTTGAAGATCCTGCAAACCCGAATTTACCCAAGAACGATAATCATAAATCAGCCATTGACAATTCCAAACCAGCAGACGGAGGACTAAGGGGACTCTTGCAAGCTAAAAAACCTGCCATGTTCTATTCTCCTAAAGATTTAAAACACTCCGCTTCAAGATCTCTTCTACAAGTATTTTCTGTAGACGATTTTGAAAATGCAAGTAAAGATCGTGGATTCGTTCGAAAGATTCGCGATGTTAAGATGCGACCTGAAGAATCTCACCGCAAATCTGCCGTCCTCGACTTTGACAGTCAAATGGAAAAAGAGAAGATTGGATATTATCAGCAGAAGATGATGGAAAACGTAGACATGAATTATGAAGATGTTATTCTCATCAAAAGAAACATGGATGGCGATTTTAATTTCAACGGGGAAAATATCAACAATCCAGAAGTAGAAGATGACGACTCTGAAGATTACAATGAAAAGGATGAGAATGAGAAAGACACCCTGAAGAAATCCGATACGGAAACATTGTGCGTCAAAAAGGAACAGGTAACCAGTCTCTTTGCGTACACTGACTGGGACATGAAGCAATATGCCAAAAGCAGTCACTTGAAAAAGGCATCATTACTACGAGCTTTTGGAATGATCCGACAAATAGTTAAGTATATTCTCAAAATGATATCAGAGGGCAAACCCAGGTTTGTTTTGTTCTCAGGTCATGATAAGACCCTTCAGTTTTTAAGTCTCGCTTTAGGTTTGGCGGACGAGAGCTTTCTCAGCATTCACTATGCCTCGAGAATGGTAATAGAGATTTATAAAAATGAAGACAAAGAATACATGAAAAACAAGAAGAGTCCAAGCGGAAGAATTGATAGTCGTAAACCTAAAGTGGTGGCGCCGTTAGACTTCTTCCTCCGGGTGGTGATGAACGGAGTGGATGTTACCCGGCAGCTCAGCTTCTGTCGGGGAAGCCGAAGCATCGTAGCTGACAATCTGATGAAAGTGAACAGTCTCGCGGATGAGGACAAAAAATCTTATCTCTGTAGGATTGAAAACATCATAAGGTTTACGCATGAAGACTACTTCAGTGTATTCAATGCGTCTAATTTTAAAGACGCTTGTACAGTTCGAAAAGTTTAATTATGATGTTTAAAACTCCTTGTCATTCTAAATAATAAAGTCATTAGGTAAACACCAATGTACCCAGCGCCTCCTGTAAAGTAATACAAATGTTATAGTCCTCCAATATGTCACGTAGGGTATTTCTACCTTCCTCCGGATGTGACTTATTTTCTAACTCCAGTTGTGTGTTTATGTGTAATATTGGTGTTGTATTTCTGTAAATCTCGTATTGCTGTACATTCACTATATTCAAGAAGTCCTTAAAAAAGAATTAACTGAATTCAGTGTTTTGTAAATAAATGTATGCATAAGCAGGTATAATTTAATGTAAAATTAATATCTCTTATTTCATAGACTTATTTTTCATAAGGTTCTTTACCAAACCTAGAGAATCATTTGTTTTGCAATATTTAATGTTCGAGATTATATTCATTTCAATTTTCTTAACCTGATGATGTAGTCAAATTATCTACACCCTACTTTATATTGAAATTTTTTGTTATTCACATGATCTCGTTTCTATAAAATGTACCATTAGCAGTCGTGTAGCGGCCTCGTGGGCAGCCTGGGTTGTGCCCGGTGATTTGGGATTGTAGAGGGCCTGGGTGTTGAACACCAAACAATGGTCGATTAGTCTATGAGCTAGATAAGTAACATTTCTAAAGCTTGCCCAGGTTACATGATTTCGTCGCTACTTCTCTGATCAGACATTTTTATAAGTTGTTATTTTGGCTCTGATTGTTTTAATAGATGTTGTGCTACCTTGTCATTACTAAATCTGACAAGTTTATTAGATATTGTGCTACCTTGTCATCACTAAGTTTGACAAGTTTATTAGATATTGTGCTACCTTGTCATCACTAAGTTTGACAAGTTTATTAGATATTGTGCTACCTTGTCATCACTAAGTTTGACTAGATATTGTGCTACCTTGTCATCACTGAGTTTGACAAGTTTATTAGATATTGTGCTACCTTGTCATTACTAAGTTTGAAAGTTTATTAGATATTGCGCAACCTTGTCATCACTAAGTCTTGACAAGTTTTGCCACCATTTTTTAAAACTTGTTCATTTTCATCATTACAACTGATTTTTACTGTCAGATACGAAAAAAAACGTTGATGGTTGTTATTTCACAAAATTATTTTATAGTCCTTTTAATAATGTATTCTAGTCCACATTTTACTAAGTATCTCTCTGTCACTGTAGAATGTTTATTTTGTGAATCTGTGATATATTTTTTTTTATTTAAAAAAAACACAATTTTTTTATAGTGTTTGAACACCAACTTTCTGCCTGCTTTGGATATAATCCGTTTCTACTTTTTATAACCTTAGTTTAGTTTTAATAGTTTTAGGAAAGAGAAGTCCAATACAATTTATCATTCCAATTTTTCCTTGAATTCCCTAGGTAATATTTTTATTACGCATTTATAATTTAACCGACATAGAATAGTTAGGATAAATAAATTATTATTTTATTAAGTAAGAAAAACACTATAGTTTATTTCTAAATATGTGTGATTCTTTAAAATCCTAGTACTATATGTATTTAGCTTAAATTATAGACACCAATTGCTATTATTTGTTTAGCATTCAACCCGACTGATATGGATGTTTCTCCCATTATTTATAATATTTTGCGTATTTTTACTTTCTCGAATAGTATGTGTAAATTATATGAAATCGAGAGCTCCTTGAATAAAAGCAATACTGACTAAAATAATCGTATTTTATGTTTATTCTACAAACCAATATTATGTAATTAATTGTTATGTAAGTACCTACCCAAATTCCTCCATGATGTCTCCATTATATGTTTATTAAAGAGTTGTTCCTAATTTAAAATGTGTTTAATTATTTTTATTCTATTTTGTGACCTGTGAAAAAAATGAAAAGGGATTAAAAAGCGGTGGAAATAAAATGTTTCCTTTGAATTGTGACAACATCTGAATAGCCTGGTAATCTAATTCTTAGAATATAATATACTCTTTCCCCTTTATTCTTTCCAACACATGTTTGAAGAGAATAATACTGATTGCAATATATTATTATATCCTAGATGATGTGTACCCGGCCTTGCTCGGAATTTTTTTAATAATATCTAATAAAGTTAGGAAGTTGTGAATTCTTGCTTGTCGTTTGTGTGCCATAATTGATTTGAAATCGAAAGTAATGCCTTGTGACGATTATTACTATGTCTAAACAAAGAAATATTTATTTTTATAAACAATAATTATTAGCCTGAAACACTAATCCAAATTGAAAAAAACCTTTCCGAGCAAAGATAAATGTCGCCGACAGGACTCGAACCTGCACTCGACCATCTGACCGGACATCAGAAGGGTGCAGGTTCGAGTCCTGTCGGCGACATTTATCTTTGCTCGGAAAGGTTTTTTTTTCAATTTGGATGAGTGTTTCAGGCTAATAATTATTGTTTATAAAAATAATTGTTACCCTTTGCGCTATGCACAAAAATCTTGTCTTAAGTTTTTAAGAACTTTAGTTTATCAATTAATAAAGAAATATTTATTTGAAAATTTTATTTCATTCCAAACATTTATTTTTTTTAAATGTATCTAAATAATAAAGTTTTTAAGTAGGTACCTACTTGTGTTTTAAATTTAGAAAATATTCTACCCAAACAAACCGTCTTCTTTTGAATATGTAATCTGTGGCTAACCAGAGTGGTATATCAATGGGCTAACCTCAATGTAATATGGCGGGTTCAATGTTTTTCATACTAATTTTAAAACGTTATAGCAACAGTTTTACATATTGGATTTCATTAAAACTACTCTCTAAACCTTCCCGGCACTAACAAACTGTGCTATTGTCAGCGAAACCGGTCCAGTAATTTTCGAGAAAATCGAGGACAGACAGATGGACAAAAACTATTTTTTATATGTAGAGAAGAGATGATAGTCTATCTAAGTAGCATCATTTAACTCTTTAAAAAACGTAAATATCGAATTAAGAATGTCCAAGTTTTTTTTTCTCGGGCACAACTTGTAAAAGTTTGCAGTTCCTAGTGCCCATCAGATCATCAGAATCATTTCTATGTTTTCGCAAATTTCAGCATGAAGAATAAAATAGGTAGGGCGCCACTAACCACCTATGTCGGCATTACAACAACAACAAAACACAACCGTAAATATTTAGAAGAGTTTGACTGTCTCACCCATTTGGCAAGTTGGCAAACTCACGGAGTAATAAGTAATAACTCATTGCCTCGTTGGTTATTCCGGCCGAAGCAGAATAATCAACAGTCAATATTATGCAAAGTTGAAAATAAAATTAGTTCACCCGTTTCCCGCGGGTTTATGGTTGGTGGCGCCGGCGATTTCGCGCGCTTAATGTTTTCGCCACAGCTCACAGCACCAATTATTTATTATTTGAGCAGTTCAAAGAAATAGGTCACGGCCAAATTTGCCAGCTTTATCCGCGGAATGCCTCTCGTAGTTTGGTAAACAACGCCTGGATGAGTGCCATTATTTTTTCATATATATTTTTTTCTATTCGTACGACTTGCCGGCCATCATCACATTGTACGTTTTTAAAGATGAACATTTAGGAAGCATACAGCCTATATATGATATAGTTGCATTGACCAGTAAATAATCCGGTGTTTTATACATGTTTTGAGTTATGATGCATATGGCCTTTAAATACATTTAAAATGCAGATTTATTTCGAGAAAGATCAAATTCAATCTCTATAAAACAGTCGTCAGACTTGTACTTAGCTTCAACTCGACTAGGCAGTGAAGTGAACCCTCACAAAGAATAGGAAAAGGGTTTTGTAATTTGTATTTATGATTTTCGAGAGGAATGCCTTGTTCACATCGGGAAGTTATTCTGGCCGACAAAACGGCATAAAATAGAGCCGAATGTGGCCATTGTTATTGTTGGACTAGAGTAAATAAAATAAAATAAAAACATTTTTAACATTTCCGCTAGTGAGATTTTGATCCATTTATTTATAGTATGGCAATACCACATGTGCTCAAGAGCAATATAATAACCATCGCGGCTTGGTTTCAGTATTTATGATAACCTGCTCATATTCATAAATCATAAATTTTAACTAATTTACTTCTGATGTCAGCTAGCTGATGTCAGGTACTAGTCGATCCCCCATGGCAAATCCAGCGTTTGATTCAGTATCTGATAAGACTAAAGTCCAAGGATATCGTGTTATTTGTAGCAAAATGCGGTTAGTGTTTACTTTGTGGCTATATTATAGGTAGGTAGCTAATTTGCACAACAGTTAGGCAGGTACTTGTCCATAAAACTGCCCATAACACTTTTTACAGAGATGTCATTTTGCAATATTACTTCCTTGCTTCACAGCAATACGTTATACAAAACGAAAGGTGTTAGAACCACGCATTTTTTTATACCCACACTTGAATAGCCAGGTATTTCCCAACCTTCCTCTTGAGCATTACCTTCCGCCTCACAGCACACTTCAATTGGGGAAGCCATATCCCATTTTCTCCAGATAGTTGGAACTTTTGTGCGGTATTTACGTAAAATGTAAAATTGTAGCAGTAAAAATAAATCACTTGCAACGTGCATCAGTTCTAGTTGGAATCTATGATATAGACCAGTGAGAACGGGCTTATCTATTCAATAGAATGCCCGATGCAAATTAATTGAAATATATAACAAATAAAGCAACTGTGAACGCGATACAATTCCTGTCTATCATAGAAAAGTTCGTTCTATGTATTATAGAACATAGAATAGATAAGGCGGGAACCCAATATAAGCGCCGCAGATAGACACGTTGCAACCCTTTCTCATTATATTAATATTTTGTGTAGGTACCTACCCGAATTTCCAAACGCAGACCCCTTCAAAATGCTGGTCCAATTCGTTTGTCTAGAATTCTAAGCCAATGTTAAATGTGGTTTATCGAAGCGATGAATCACAGTCATCCCAGGGAAAAAAAGGTGTAGGTACCGATCAATCTCTTACGCAGATCTTTTTTAGATTCTTGTTTGAGTGTAATTTAACATATCATAAATAATTTAAAATTTATTTTAAAAAATAAATCAAAATGCCTTATAAACCCGGTATAACAGTTAATTTTAGTAATGGAATCAGTCGGCTGACCTTGTCAGGGTTTCTAGCATAGAGCAGCTTAACGGACGTAAATATCTTAACTGATATACCGTCCATAGCGTATTTAATGAAAGAAGCGCTCATATCACGTGACGTCACATGCTAGTGCCAATACAATCCCAAAGGAATATCGACTGACCGAGACAGGAATATGTTTAAATAAGTTAAAAAACACCCTATATTTCGAAATTATGCTCCTACCCCTACCCCTACCCCATCCACCCAATCTTCTATATACAGGGTGTTAAGAAACGTACCTGACTTACGTGATTACTGACCATATTTGGAGTAAAAAATGTATATGAAATTTTGACATAAATTTTTTTTTTGCACATTTCGTCACTGATCACTCAGCCGAGTAACCGCCCTACCTCTTACCGCGACCCCACCAGTCTAATACCTTCCAAATATATATGTTTTTTGGTAAATAAACCAAAAAATAAAAATCCACCAAAATTTCATTTACATTTTTACTCCAAATAAGGTCAGGAATCACTGTTTAAATTAAGTCAGGCACATCACTTAGTACCCTGTATATATAGAGAGAAGAAGATATGACATATTTGGTTGCAGGAGACAACCTCACTCATACGCAATCACGGCCATTTTATCCACCAAGGCCACCGTATGTTGATTAGCACGCACAGATTGTCACCTGATTTGAATATTTATCATAGTTTATCAGCGGCCCGCATGTTGCCAGTTGCCAGTTGCCGGTTGTAACAATAACGTTTTATCTTTTTGTTGTTGTTTTCTTTCTAGCCAGGAAATGAATAATATTTTTTAGGCACGGCCTGTTTACGGTTATAGATCAGAACTACAGTTCCTACGTACATCACTGTACATTAGATACAATAATGCCAACCATGAAAACAAATAAATATCTTGTGATAAGCTGAAAAGGGCGTATCAAGTACCCACTTACTTGATAAATTGAACTGGTTTTGATTTTTTATGTTGATAAATGATGCGATTTTCCGAGACCTATTTATTACTCTTAATAAATTCCATTATTTCATATTTTTTGCTATGTAATTTTATACGCAGTTTTAAATGAGTATAATAGGTATTCCGAGGCTAGCCTGATTGCGGAATAAAGACACGGGGTATGTGAGAAATTGATTCCCTACAAATACGTATTGGGACCGACTCTGTTCTTACTGTATATTAACAACTTTAGCAATCTTCATATTCAGGGGAAAATTGTTAGATTTGCTGTCGACACTGTTTTATTGTTCAAAGACAACTCTTGTTCAGCTGTATTCTAAAAAGCTGAAAAAGATAATTGCTTCGTTAAAAAAATGGTTAGACATAAACATCCTTAACACGAAGAAAAAAAAGTCACATCAAGCATTAATATCACGGGACAACCTGATGATGATTACTCCATAAAAATACATAACCACGAATTCCAATGAATGCAGTCAATGCCCCAGGATAGAGCGCACTTCACAGATGAAGTACCTCGGCCTCACCATTGATCCATACCTCAAATGGAATCTGCATACACAGATAATTGAAAATAAAATCAGAAAAAAACAATTCTTCAGAACCATAAGGAACTTTCTTGACTTGCAACTTCTAAAAACGATTTATTTTGCGATCAGTCGATCTGTCATTGGGTATGGTATCCTTGCACGGGGAGGAGGTACTTCATCTGCTCTAGATCCCGTCAAAAAGGCGCAGAAATCAGCTATGAAAATTATTCTCAAACTTCCTCTAAATACAAACAGTAATTCAATTTATAATTTAATGAGGGTATTTGACGTTCGACAGATTTATGTAAAAACTATCCTTATTCATCTCTTTAAAAACGAGCACGTGTTTTACGAAAAAAAAAACTAAAGTTAAGGTGTACGCGTAATTCGAACAAGGATTTGTTCCATCTTTGGTCAACGAACTACAACCGACTTACCAAATAACAATTTACTAACTGTCTTACTAAAATAACCCAAGATAGGCACATTCTCAATATACTCAGGAGTTCCATCACGAATCACGAGCTTTATCATACATCAATTATTTGTAAAAAAATAAATATACACATATCAACTTGAGTTATCTAAGTGCGTGTTAATTTATTAAAAAAATGTTACTCATCTCTATATGCCAACAGCTAATATCTTATATTTTTTCTAGTGGACTCCTCTCTCTTTTCCGTATAGAAAAAAGAATTAGGATTCATCGCATTTTTACTGACCCAGCTCCCTTTTCCGTAACACCACAGAAATATAGTGCTAGTGAAGTTTAAAGCTTTTACAATATTTACACTTTAAGAATCGACTAGGTACCTACCTACTAATTATTATCAATGGTATATACTCGTACTTGATCTTATTTTTCTATTTAAGTCCCCAAATAGTTTTTTTTTCTCGAAGCCAAAATGCTTCAGCTATTAGGACAGGTGTTTTTGTGTCCGTGAACTATGTTGATGTTAATTGATAGTTCCCGAATAAAATAAAACGGCACTGGGTGAATAAATATTACCCAACCTTTTAATTAAGTAAGAGGTAAATAGGAAGATCGTAGTTGTTCAGAATTGACAAACTTTTTTCAAGTTTTAACAATTTTTTAAAAATCTATGGAAATTTGAAACATATCTCAGACAGAATTTATTTGGATAGCTTCCTCTGGAAGGCAAGGCCTCCTTGATTCCAGTCCAATACGTATTCAGGATACAGATATAATTCCTTCTACAGAAATAAAATTCCTAGGTTTCACTATAGACAATAGTCTTTCTCTTGAATCGCAAATTACAAAAGCTGTAAGTTCTGGTTTTTTCCATCTTAGACAGGTAAAATCAATCAGGAGATGTCTTCCCTCTGATGGAGCAAAATCACTCATAAATTCCTTCATTGCCTCACGTATGGACTATTGTAATAGTGCATATGCTGGCCTCCCTCAAAAACAATTCAATAGAATCCAGTCCGTCTTCAATGCTGCGGCGAGAATGATATTTGGTGAATCTAAATATTGTCATATAACCCCACTTCTAAGGGATCAGCTTCATTGGCTTCGATGCCCTGAAAGAATAGAGTTCAAGATCTGCTTACTGACCTTCAAAGCATTGCAGGGAATGGCGCCAGCCTATATATCTGAACTATGCATCCGACAGGACTTAAGTGATAGACAGCTTACTCTGAGGTCAGCAGATCTAGATACTACTAATCGTCTACTATGATCGCTCTTTTCGTGTAAATGGCCCTCTCATTTGGAATAAACTTCCCCCAGCTCTTACTAATATCCAGAAATTGACTGAATTTAAACGGGCTTTAAAAACAAACTTATTTAAAAAATCCTACTGTCTATAAATTTTAATTTCTATTTATTATATAAAGTCATTTCCTCAAGCCTCTGGTAGTTGTTTGGTTTCGGTTTCCTCCGTATATATATTTTTTTAATTTTTTTATGTGAAGTCCGTTATTGCTGAACATAACCCGACTCCTGTCTTAAAATGTTACTATTTTTGTAGTAATATTGTGAATGTGTTATTTTTGTATAGCCATATATATGTATACTGTATAATATTTTGTAATTTTTTATGAATATGCACCTAAGGAGTACTGTAGGAGTAGTATTAAGAATAAGCTGGAATGTATGTAATATGTTAAGAATGAATATAATAGAATAGAATGTAAAAGTAGCACTGTAGGATACCACTGAATGGAGTTATTTAATCATTTTTAAATTTATTTATAGTAAAGCGCACTTGAAGTGAAACAACACAAAACTGCTATATAAATGCTTTGTTATTATTATTATTATCTCATTTAATAAGAATGAAGTACCCGGGGTTGTCCGGGGTCAAGTACGGTTTGGAGTAAAATTTTTACGATGTATTAACCCTACCCGTACCCAGTAATTTTCCTCTTATTTTGAACGTCAAGTGGGCAAAATTTCATTACGAAATACCAACATTCTGCTCTAAGCGGTAGGAAAGGGAGATGGGGGTGGTTTTCTAAAACTCAAGTAGACGGTGACCTTCCTCTTGTTTCGAAGGTCAAGTGTCCAAAATTTCATCAAGTTCGTAATAAAACTGTAGATTTGTATACAAAACAAACACACACCGTCGGGAAATTCTTCTTCGTATAATAGAAGAAGATATAAGAAGAATATTATTATCAAATCCTTTGTAAGGTAAGTTATTTGATAGTAATGATGATAAACTTTCTAGCAGAGCGGTAGGATAGGAACATTGGGTCTGGATTTATAGGACGCGTGTGCAACCTTCGTGAAAAAGCTTAATTTTTACATGGATTTTATCACATACACAATTTAAATATCACTTCACGTCACTTTGAACCTCTTTTCGCATAGGGTCCCACCACTTTTTAGTTTAATTTATATTTATTAAATGAAAAAAAAACACAATTTGTAAAACACCACTTTTATTTAAATAAATAATATATAATGTCACACCACAAAGTGTTTGCTTCCTTCGAAAAAATAATTTATTTTTAATTTACTTAACATTTTTTTTAATACTGTCGTTGAGTACACTTTTCTAGGGAAAGTTGATATATTACGATGGAAGACTCAACAATAATAATATATAAAACAATTTATAATTAACAACATAAAAGCACTTTCAATAATTCTAACACAATTATTCTAACAGAAACTAATATTTAACATATAAATAAGGAAAAGGGTATATTTTTTAATGTTCAGGGCGTATTTCAAATTGCCTCTTCCACCGACCACCACCCAACAAGAGTCAGGTGGTACTGTACATCTTGCACCATTGCGAGAATATTTTTTATTGTTCAGGGCGTATTTCAAATTGCCTCTTCCACCGACCACCACCCAACAAGAGTCAGGTGGTACTGTACATCTTGCACCATTGCGAGACTATTTTTTATTGTTCAGGGCGTATTTCAAATTGCCTCTTCCACCGACCACCACCCAACAAGAGTCAGGTGGTACTGTACATCTTGCACCATTGCGAGAATATTTTTTATTGTTCAGGGCGTATTTCAAATTGCCTCTTCCACCGACCACCACCCAACAAGAGTCAGGTGGTACTGTACATCTTGCACCATTGCGAGAATATTTTTTATTGTTCAGGGCGTATTTCAAAATGCCTCTTCCACCGACCACCACCCAACAAGAGTCAGGTGGTACTGTACATCTTGCACCATTGCGAGAA
The DNA here is from genome assembly GCA_022606495.2 of Halesus radiatus. NCBI lineage: Eukaryota > Metazoa > Arthropoda > Insecta > Trichoptera > Limnephilidae > Halesus > Halesus radiatus. The sequence goes on from JAHDVE020010978.1 coordinate 156,411, forward strand.
TATTTTTGAATGTTCAGGGCGTATTTCAAATTGCCTCTTCCACCGACCACCACCCAACAAGAGTCAGGTGGTACTGTACATCTTGCACCATTGCGAGAATATTTTTTATTGTTCAGGGCGTATTTCAAATTGCCTCTTCCACCGACCACCACCCAACAAGAGTCAGGTGGTACTGTACATCTTGCACCATTGCGAGAATATTTTTTATTGTTCAGGGCGTATTTCAAATTGCCTCTTCCACCGACCACCACCCAACAAGAGTCAGGTGGTACTGTACATCTTGCACCATTGCGAGAATATTTTTTATTGTTCAGGGCGTATTTCAAAATGCCTCTTCCACCGACCACCACCCAACAAGAGTCAGGTGGTACTGTACATCTTGCACCATTGCGAGAATATTTTTTCATAGTATTAGTACGCCAATGAAGAGAACTGACTCTTTTTGACGAGTTTGGTGTAGGAGAAACATGTTGATAACAAAAAGAATATAAACTTAAACATAATAAGCATGGCTATTATAAGTAATGAATATTAAATACTAGAAATTAGGTAGCATTAATGATTGTAAATATAGCTTATTATTTCAATTATTATTTTTTTTGGCTTTTAATTAGTTTTTTTTTTTGGTAGACTGTTAAAATGTTTTATCCCCGTATAAATATTGAATTTATTGAAGTGAGGTGAATTTATTGAATAAGTGCACTTCGTGTCAGGTTGGAAAATATTGCCAGAATCGCGATTCGCCATTCAGAGTCGAAACGTGTCTTGAAAGAGTTTCAGCCATGTTTAGATAGCAGCTTTGAAAAGCTTTAAAATGTTCATCTTTTCATTCCTCTCCCCTCTTTTTGTTTCCAATGAAATTTATTTGGGCTAAGGCGATAAAATCACCGACTCGAATGAGTGAAATCGAATATTCAGCATAAAAAACGACGCGTTTTTGACGGCCTCCGTGGTCGAGGGGTAAGGCTCTCGACTACGAATCCGAAGGTTGCGGGCTCAAATCCCGGCGTGCGCAAGTAAATTTTATTTAATTATTTTGTGCTGTTTCACAATTAATTCATTTAAAAATAATATATAGTATATTTGCGCAGTGGAAGATACTCTCAGTAACGCCCTGGTGAAAGACCACCATTCAGAATTGAAAAGTTGTTTGAAATGGCTTTTAGCCGTGTTTGGTGACCAGATTTGAATAGTCAGGTATTTTCCCCACCTTCCTATTCCCCTTCTCCTTCCCCTCCCCAATACCTTCATCCTCACAACATTCCCCAATTGGGGATGCCATAGTCTCACTGGCTCCAGACGGTTGGGAGCAAGTTGGGATTCTTGTGCGGTATTCATGTAAAATAAGGTGAAGGTACCTTTTTAACCATGTATTCTTGTAAATAAAGTTGGTCGAATTTGAACAATAATATCAAGCCATAGGTACCTGACGTAATTTACCCGTGTTTCATTAGCTACGTCCTGACTCCGTGAAGCGTGCAACGCATGACCCAGAGAAATTCCAGCAAGCACAAAGCAATAGTTGAATAATATCAAGCCATAGGTACCTGACGTAATTTACCCGTGTTTCATTAGCTACGTCCTGACTCCGTGAAGCGTGCAACGCATGACCCAGAGAAATTCCAGCAAGCTCAAAGCAATAGTTGAAGATTAAAGAAAACACCACAAATATTATTATTGTCACGTTTGATTTGGTTTGCCCTTTTGACTGTTAAAAGGTGTTTGTTTGGTTGAGAATTGCCTTGAACGCTAGGAGCGCGGTGTGTGGACTGTGGACTGTGGAGAGGGTTTCAGGCACACTAAATGCCAGAAATAGGCATAAAATAACAACGTCCCTGAACCGAAGTAATAATAAACAGTGTGCAAGAAATGATAATTATGTAATGTTAAAACAGTGATGCACAACCTTTTAGTCGAACGGCCAATTTATCAGTTTATCAACTTTCAATATTAAATTCACCGGCCGCAGGGCGCAGGGTACCTACACCTACAGCTTGACACGGTTAACTTTGCAGTGAGTGGAGATAATTTTTTAAAATAATAATATGAATACCGTTTAAACGTCCCGACTGTATGAGCCATTGGGCATATCTATTATAAAACAAACAAAACAATGCTTTAGGGAGCCCACATAATGCCCACGAAACCTTTTGGTATTTTGTAAAATGATATCCTTTAACAACGCAACCATAGAACGCCACAATAACGTGTCCATCTCCAATATAAAACCAATAAATGCTGTCGATTTTTAACAATCTGTAATTTTAAAGAACGTGCATAAAAATACTTGTAATGCTTCAAAATATGGAAGAGTGACAGGTTTGCCGCGATACCCTTTCGTATTTTGTAAAACAGAATGGAAGCCGTTCAATATGTTGATCATAGCAATATCAGAAAGTCAGAAAGGTTGCTATTAAGTAAGAAATATCTAGTAAAACTTACTTCCGTTACTTCTTTGTTTTCAGGAAGAACATTTTGTCGTGTGTTCCCCATAATTAAACATTTTGTCGTGTATTCCCCATAATTAAACATTTTGTCGTGTATTCCCCATAATTAAACATTTTGTCGTGTATTCCCCATAATTAAACATTTTGTCGTGTATTCCCCCATTTTGTCGTGTATTCCCCCATAATTAAATATTTTGTCGTGTATTCCCCATAATTAAACATTTTGTCGTGTATTCCCCATAATTCAAAAATTTGAAGGTCCAAGGTCAAACCAATAAACATATATTTTTAATAAATTTCATTTAGTCAAGTGGGCCACGGGTTGTGCATCACTTTCTCATCAACCAGTCGATTCATATTCTATGTAAATGAGGCGATTAATTTTACATTAACACTTAAGGGGAACGGCTGTGCTGCCTGTTTCATACAAAACTGAATTTTGGATTGGAGGCCAAAATACCCATCCAAACGGAATGATCTATTTTATAAATTAAAGGTTTAGTAAATATCTAGTACGGATGAGAAGTATTTTATTTATTTTTATTTTATTTTTTTAAGTATGTGCCATGAAAAAAAAAACATTTTTTTATAATTTCAGAGGCAGCTTAGAAAATTATTTGCGGGTTTATCGTAATTTTTTAAAAATATATCACATTTTCTATGTAAGTATGATTACATAAATAAAAATATAAAAATAAAACACTTAAAAAAAAGGTTTTTTCAGGTCGATATTTTAAATTCTGTATGGCAAATTTGTGTTCCACCGTAAATTGGTCGTTTTTAATTTAATTTAAAGTCCACCATAATGCTTATTTTAATATTTAAAAAATAAAATTATATTTCATTATATTTTCAAAGCAGATGGGTTAAAACTTTTTTTTTAAATCACCGTTAACCCCTAAATAATTGTAAAAGATGGCTCTAAAATCTCGAAAAATCAATTCCTTTAATGGCCGATATTTCATAAGGTAAAACAAAAATAAACAAAATACTTCTCATCCGTACTAGATATTTACTAAACCTTTAATTAAAAAAATAGATCATTCAGTTTGGATGAGTATTTTGACCTCCAATCCAAAATTCAGTTTTGTATGGAACAGGCACCGCAGCCGTTCCCCTTAAGTAGGTTACATGTCGGCCAAGATCGACGAATCTATTTGACACTGAAAATTGAACTTCATAATAATTGATTACGTTGACCTTGTTTGTGCTGTTTATTTTCGGATTATTTGCAATGCGAAATTTTTAAAATATTTATTAAAACATTAAAAAAAACAGTGACAGTTAGACAGTGAGTTGATTGACCAGTGACAACATGTGAATGATTTTTTTATTATTTTATATTATTATAAAATAATAATAAAGGCATCGGAGACTAAAATTTCATTAATTTTTTTGTTCCAAATATGATAAAAAAATCACTGGTTAAAGAAAGTCAGTTAAGTCTCTTATCACCCTGTATATAAACAACAATTCGTCGCGTAACAATATAAAACGGAAAATATTCAAAATATCAATCACAGCGCGCATAACGGAAGCACCCAGCCTAATTTGTCTAGGCCCAAGGACAGACCACGTTGATTCTTATCGTTTGGAAAGTTACATTTCAAAGAAAAATTTCGTTAAATTTTTTGTAATCTTTAAATTGCTTCAAATATAGATCTCAACGAAAAAGGCGCTGAATCACATACAGCATTTATAATAAAATATTCAATTTATTTTTTATAACTTATTGAAGTTTGTAAACCTCATTGTAATATTTAATCTTTGAAGAAGATAATATTAACATATCCCAAATGAACCACGAAACCGAAAAAACAACAGAAATTAAAAAGATTTCAGTCGCATCTGGGACTCGAACCCAGGACCTCTACCTATCCGGGGTAACCGCTTAACCAACTTAGCTAATGATACCAGTTCAATTTACGCCATTTACACCGATATCATACTTCAAGTTCAAGACTTGTTAATATTATCCTCCATTTTTAAATCCCATCCCATATTCCTTGGTGCTACGATCGTCAAGTTCACGTCGAAAAAATAAGTAATAAGAGAACCTACACCGACTTTTTATCGGAGATATATAGGGTGAATTTTACAAATATTGAAATATTATTGTTAACGTTTTTTAAAGTCATTGGGAAAAACGTTAATATATTTCCGAGGTTTGTTGAAATAAAGTAAAACTAGGTACACACTTTCAGAACTAAAAGTTGGCAAAGAACTGATTTTCGACAGAAACTGCACAACTTATAGTGTATAAATTAAATATACCACAAGTGTTTAACGCGATTCTTTTAGGAAATTTTATTGGTGAAGTCAGACGCGTCCTAGTTTCAGTTTAACGCCATTATATTTATATATGGGATATGGGAGTGAAGGAATACAAGATTACACCAAAAAAATAAGTTAATTAAATAAAACCACACGAGGTTATATCAATAGAGGGTTTACCACAGAAATGACAGTTATGTAGCATAACAAATAGTATTTTAAAGAAAGTAATAAAAGATGTCCAAATATTACGAAAATATTGAACACTTATTTTAGCAAAATGACTGTTGGTGCGGGTTACACTCGATTATAAAGAATGACGCATTTATACATAAATATAGATTCGCTTTTAAACATTTTTAATTTATGCGATGCGATATTGGTGCCCGTAACACTATATGTTGATTTAATAAAGTTAATAAATTGATTTGAAAAGCCGAACCTTTTGCACAGACCCAAAAATAAGTCTTTTATTGAAGATAATCAGGTGGCAATTAATTAATTGAATATAGTATGCCGCATGACAAATTAGAAACATTTATTTTGTACCTAAATAGCGTCTGACTCCAGTAACCTAAGGTAGAAGTAAAATTGATAAATGTTGTAACTTTTTAAAAGTAATATAAATAAGTTCACAAACAAAAAAAAATACAAATAAAAAAATCGTGAAAAACATAACCTAACCTAACCCAATAAATACATAATACATTTATAACTTAATTTTTTTTTGATGTTGCCTACTAACATAAAACAACTCTGTAATCCGTTTTGCATTGATTTCGGGTCGCAATCTAAGTTTGACGCGAGATGACTCTGGTTGAAAAGTTTTACAAATACACATTATTAAAATTTTACTTTTATTGTCCCAATTAAACGGAATGGTGTCACAGAAAACCGAGTTACTTCCTTTATTTGGTTTCTGTTCTTTGGGGATTTGGCCCAAATAACCGGCTGTCCCGATAAAGCGGCGGTCCAATTAAGCGGAGTCGACTTTATATGGCTATAGAATATGTTTTTAAATTATCTGAGTTTGTTTTCTTAATCTGACAATTCTCGCCACCGACATCTCGAAAATAGATAATCTCGAAAACAGAAGCTAATTTAAAATCTCAAAATATGAAAATCTAGTAAAATTGCCTAACCTGTAGGAGAACACACAAAGATATAATTTAATTAAAAAATGAAGTATATTTGACATTTTCTTATCTAAGTACCGAACCTAATAATAATTTAACTTGAGAATCTATTCAGGGGTGATCCTCTCAATCAAAATGACTCCCAAAGTGGTGTTTACAAAATATGAGTAACCCGTAACATAAATATTGATCTGACAGATCTGACCATACAACGTACGATTAGAAAACATTGAGAGGGCAGATTAAAGTTAAAAATTGCGTCGGATTTCCACCCAGGCCTCGTGGGCTCAATTCCCTTGGTAGCTAAGTTCTCCATCACGACACAAGCAACATTTCCGCATTTTTCAAATGCTGTCGGGTTATTAAGCCAGAAATGTTTGTATTTCTTTTAAAGAATAAAGTTGAAATGATTTATGAGAAAGATGAAAAATATGTCAAAATAAATAATTATAATTACACATTTAAAAACAAAAGTAATGTATTACAAATTTACACGCAAAACAATATAAAATAAAACATTAAATTAATGAGGTACATATAAAATTACATAGTAGGTAAGTAAGCGTTTGTGTCTAATCGTACGTTTTGACGTAATCGTATAAACTAATGAAAAATATTAACACTCCAACCAAGAGCCTTCTACGACCCACGCTACTGTAGTAATGCGATATTCATTTCTATACAAGCATTTGTGCGACTACTGTCGATGTCATTCACGAAGTTCTGACTCACGAAAATACACAGAAGTTAACAGCCACGGCAACATTCCATTGCGCTGGACGATTTGGCAAACAGTTTTCCAAACAAAACAGTTATTTTTTTCCGTTTCCATGCTTACTTTACCACATGTGCGGCGAAGTTGTATGAAATTGAGACAAATAATTCTAACACTGATATTAAAACAAATACTTTTTAATACAGAAATATACATGGAAACATCTATACAAATACATATAAAAAAACAGCAGACATACATACAATTACAAGTACAAAAAACCTCTAAAATATAAATGGATTAAAAAAATTATTGGGTTATAAAAAATATTGTTCTGGAGAATCGGTGGTAATATTGACATCGTACGCCTTTGCAACCTACGCAATCGTGTGACTGCATATTTTAAATATGTTTTCAAGGACACGAGTCATTGGACAACAAGAGTAAACGCAAAGCAGCAGATTTTTAAATATTTTAAATTCTTCTTCTCTTGCCTTTTCATATCGGAGGCAGGAAGTGAATCAATTTTTAGCATGAATGTCCCCTTTCAAAGCTGCCTAGATGTCAAAGTAGATTTTTAATTTTTTTAAATTAAAACGTATACAATACATTATGCATTGTATTCCCAAGAGTTAAGAAACTCACTGTGGGATCACATGCAGAACCTGCAGTACAGTTTTTAGAAACAAACATACTTAATATTTAAGATACATAATTAACATTCACAGAACATTAACACCATTTATAACACATAATTTGCATTTGTAATAATGACACATCACTAGCACATCATAAAATAAGTGTTCAGAGACAATTATTATAAAGAAACACATCACTGTATCACTGTATGTACGAGGTTTGTTCAAAAGAACAGGTGAATTTCGAATTTTTTCGAAAAGTATTTATTTATTCATCAATCTCCATTTTCCCCCCTTCAAAGTAATCCCCCTCAGATATAATGCACTTATGCCAGCGCTTCTTCCAATCCTCGAAGCACTTCTGGAATGCGCTTTTCGGTATGGCCATCAGCTCGTTCTTTGATTCTGACTTTATCTCATCACTTGTGGCAAAACGCTTTCCTTTCATTGGTCTCTTCAGTTTCTGGAATAGGAAAAAGTCGCAGGAAGCCAAATTTAGTGAATACGGTGGCTGAGGCATGATTACGGAGTTGTTATCACTAACAAGCATTGATGTGTGAGCTGGTGCATTATCGTGATGCAAAATCCATGTTTTGTTTTTCCACAATTCCGATCGTTTGAGCCGTATTGCTTCACGCAAACGTTGCATAACTTCCTTGTAATATTCCTTATTAACCAAACGACCTGTTGGCGAGAACTCATGATGCACCACGCCATTGTAATCAAAGAAATCAGTGAGCAAAACATTCACATTTGATCGAACTTGGCGTGCTTTTTTTGGTCTTGGCTCTTCTGGCCGCTTCCATTGGGATGATTGGGCCTTGGTTTCGACGTCATAACCATATGCCCACGTTTCATCACCAGTTATGACCGTTTCAGGCAAATCTGGATCGTCGTTGACGTTATTCAACAACTCCTGAGCGATACTAATGCGACGTTGCTTTTGGTCAAAATTTAGCAATTTCGGAACAAACTTCGCTGCCACACGTTTTATGCCCAAAAAATCCGAGAAAATTGCATGGCATGAGCCGATTGATATGCCAACATCCTCTGCAACTTCCCTAATAGTGATTCAACGATTTTCCAAAATCATTTTCTTCACTGTTTCGATGTTTTCTTCGTTTGTTGACGTGGTTGCAACTCCAGGACGCTCATCGTCATTAACATCTTCTGGGCCTTCTTTAAAGCGCTTGTACCACTTATAAACACTATTTTGAGACAAAGTAGACTCGCCAAATGCCACATCCAACATTTTAAGTGCGTTGGAACACTTTATTCCATTTTTAACGCAAAATTTAATATACATTCTTTGATCCATTTTTTTCAAAAGTAAAAAATCGAAGAACACATAAAAACGTGACTAACCTTTACATTTGTCAAAAACAAACCACTAATCCAAAATGGCTGATAATGCTAACATATGATAAACATATGTGTACCAATATAACAAAAAAAAATCGATAATCGAATCTACACAGCCCGCGAAAATTGAAAATTCACCTTTTCTCTTGAACAAACCTCGTATGTATCATCAGATGTATTACATAGCATTCTTGCATCGTGTACATGTGAAAATGTTAAACTTGTGAAATCATATGTTTATTTAGGTGTCATTATTGATTGTTTTTTCAAGTGGGATTTACAAATAAATAAGGTTTGTGTACGATTAAGGTCAATTGTTAATAGATTACTTAAATTAAAATTCTTTGTTCCAATCTGTACACTTCGAATAATTTATTTATCATTAACGGAATCTGTTATAAGGTATGGAATTACAGCCTGGGGACTTTCCTGTAAAACAAACATCAATCATGTTCAATCAGTACAAAATTCACTGGTTAAATTATTAGCTCATAAAAGTTTATACGAACAGAGGCATAAAATTCCATACTTTTATCAGTCTCAAAATTCTTTCAGTTAGATCAATTCTGTGGTACAAAATTATATTTCAGCACATTAATAACCCTATATTTAAAACAAATAGACTAGAGCACAATTACAATACTCGTCTCAATTTTAATGGAGGATTAATGGTTCCTAAGCATAAAAACAAATATGGACAAAGAACTTCAGAACATATGATTCCTAGTTGTACCGCTGAAATAAAAAAAAAACCGTATTAAAACAAAACGATTAAAAAAAACACATTGAAAACTTGGCTAGCTGGAAGAAGCTATTTGTATTAGAAATAAGGAAATATTATTTTATTTATGAGTTATTGCTTTCGTTTATGGTTTATTTTATTATTTTTTTTAATATGTTTTTGCAGAAATATTTTAGAGTAATATTCTTGATAAATATTTATGTTTTAAGCTTGTTACATATGTATTTTATGTTTTTATTTTATTTATATATATTTTTTTAAATGTTTTTATTTTACATATTTTATAACCTTGTCTGTAAAATTTATGTTTTAAATAAGAAGGTCCCGTTAGACAAACTACAAAAAAGTAGTTTATCGGGACTTTTTGAGTTGTATTTTTTCTCTTAAATAAAAAAAATAAAAAAATAATGACTAAAAAAAGTGAACATCAAAATTTACATAACTTTGAAAAGAAAATGACATCGATAACAGAGACATTAAAATAATAACAAACCTCTAAAGACAATATCATAGATGATAAAAAAAAGGAAATGCAAAATAGAATTATTATTGAATCATGAGGGAGTGTTTTAACGTCACTGATCAACCCCTCAGATCTAAACAATAAAATATCACTTCTTCAATAAACGGAATTTCACTTTGTGACGTTTCTGGAAACATGTAGATATTTACTTATTAAAATTGTGGTTTGAACAAAATAATTTAATAAAATATCATGTTAAGAGAAAGGTGGTGTTCTCCCTTTCTAAAACATATGTGACCATAAGAGATAATGAGATAGAATGAGTTTTTTAAGACTGTCATATGTGACCATAAGAGATATGGAGATAAAATTAATTTTTTAAGACTGTCATATGTTATTATGGAAGATAAGGACATAGAATGAGTTTTTTAAGATTGTCATTTGGTGGCAGATATGGCACAACGTGATACGAGTGGCGAGTTACCTTAGTCTGATAGATATGCGCAGGTGTAGCTTTTTGATTCGTTATTGATCTTTCAGTTTTATGGTAATGACCTGTCTCTCCGCAACAAATTTAGGGTTAAACGACTAAAAGCTAAATGGGGGACTCTGGAATAATGGGGTATTCACGTACGACTAGTTAAGTTTCGCTTTGGATTGGTTAATTAAATGGATTATGTTTATACGAAAGCTAATTGCAAGCTTTTTGTGCTCCGAAACCGCGTTTCGATTAGTACGATAAGTACATGGACTGCGCTTTTGTGGCTTCAACTTCAACCTTCAGATAACTGGACATTTGCTGATTTAAAAATTGCTGACTGTCGTGAGTCGCAGTTTTTAAGGCAGAACCATTGAAAAATAAGAAAAGAATTCCTTCGTAATGAATAATCTGATAATCTTTTAATTATATTTACTCTGGAGGATTTAACCTCGCGACATCTGCCTTTTGCCTCCCAACGTTTGAGCTGGATCCTTCAACACATTAGCCATTACAAATGTCAAGGATATTCTGATGTATGCGAATATTAAGATGATGAGCCGGAATTGAATACTGATCGCAGTCGGGTCGAATCCCGCTTTCGGGAATTTGGGAATTTTGTGCTAATTCACATTAACCGCCCTGCCTTTGGGTTATTTTTCAAAAAGTAGGTAAAAAAACATCGGGTTTTTTCCACGTGCTTAGAGTATCACTGATTAGCGGCGTGAATTGTATAGCAGAATACGAAAACAACCGAACACATCCGTTAGCTTCGGCTTACCTCGGCATACTAAAAGCGATAACGCAGTAACGAACTTGATGTAAACGACGTATCACGAACGTTTTGTGGGTTTCGGTAATCGTTATTTTTTAACCTTAACGTACGGGATACGGTTTGTTGCGTTCGGGCGATGATATAGCGGCCGTATCAAGTACGTTTGTATGGTTAGGGCGGTTAAATATAAAAAATAAAAATAAACTGATAGCCAGTAAAACACAAGTATCGTCTCGTACGTATGAACGATTAATCATATAATATATATATTTTTTTTTAATGGCTTGGTGTCTTGCTACCATGAGTTATAATGAGTTATAACACTAATTTTGGGACAAGAGAAAATTTTACATTACACAAGTGATACAAAACTGAAGTATAAATAACACAACATCAAAAAACAACAGACAAGGATATGCAGTAATAATATATGTAGGTACAAAATTTTGTAGAAGTACGACATAAAAGTACAACCAAACCAAAGTGGTTATTTACAAAAATAAAAAAATACGAAAGTTTTCTAAAAAAATTTACATAAATGTAAACAATAAAGTAGCAAAACTAGTAGAAGAAAAGGTTATGGTTATCATACTCGCATGTATATAATATAGTATCCGATAGAATAAAAACCGTAAGTGTTTATTCAGACCCACGTAGTTAAATATTCATTTACAAAAAGTTAACCCTTTCTCACCCAATTTAATTTCTAAAAAAAAAAAAAATTACGTTGGATTGTGTGTAGTGGAATTTTTAGCAAATTTTTGGTATGTTAATTATTTTTATTTTTACTTATTGTTTAGGAAATATTCAATGTAATTTTAATATGACTGTGTCTCTGACTGGTAAATAATTAATTAGTATGTAGACAAATGAAATATTTTTATTACCTTATAAACTATTTTTATTTACATATACATTGAGAAACTTTGGGACGATAAAAACATATATAATATATACTTTTTGTTTAGAATTTGCTTGTAATATGTAAGAATGTACATTATTCTTTAAATAAAAATAATAAAACAAATGAAGTAACAATAAATACATTCTGTGTTTTACGGTAGTAGAGAAGTCGAATCACAGAAATCCAAAAAGAGCGAACATCGGTTTTTGTTTATGATATAAAGTGTGTACGCAGCGCATCCAACCCAACCAAAAAAATAGTGATGCTAGGGAAAGATCAAAAAATCATTTAAAAAAAGTCGCAAATGAATAGGGTTAGTACTTACTTTGTAAATAATTCTCAAAGTTCGTGTATTTTTAAAATTACTCTGGGCGAGAAAGGGTTAATTATAATTTATGAGAAACGAGAGGAAAAAATAAAAGCAAAAAAAGGAACATAAATTAGAAATAGGTCTAGCAGGAAATTTGCGTTTTTTGACCTCGTCTCTACTCTTAAGAAGTGCGCACACTAGGGTGAATACGGGAGAATAAAAACTAATAAAAACAAACAAAATACGAGGATTTTTTTTTCTTTTATAGAGCATTCTTACACTCTATCGTAAAATGATGTCAGTTCATTGACTAATGTAATACGCGACGATTTACGTTGTTTTTCTAAAAAATACACAATATTTTGAGTGGGTGTTTGATCCACGTAAACACATCCAGGCGCATTGGTGAATGGCAACAATGGACGACTGTTCAAATATTTTTCAATTATTCCATCAAAGTAACAAATATAAAGTTGACACATAAAAGTGATGGTTCAAAAAAATGGCTAAAATACAACCTAAAATAATGATGATGTTTTCTTTGTTATAGAATGAAATATCTTTTTTTTATATTCGTTCATGACATCCCGAAATTAAGTTAGTTAATCGAATAGTTTAGGTAGCCTTTTTACCTTCCATTTGTAACATTATTACAAAAATAATATTCCTATGTTTTCATATACTTATGTGCAGAAAATTTAGAATAAATGGAAGAATCACACCTTTCTGATTTGGAAAAGAGTTCAAATACCTGTCTTTAGACACTATCACAAAGAGAATTTATATTGTTTCATCATCTTTGCTTCCTTTTATCTTTGATGTGCGGGGCTAAAAAAACGCGTTTTAACTTCTACCTTTGAAATTTTCTTATTGCGACCAAGAATGAACAAACGTTATATTATTTTAATGTATTTGCGTATGGAATTTACAAAATAAGTACATTTTGTGTATATTTACTCTTATCGTAATATATGTTGTCTATTTCTAATTGTCACAATAATCTAATTACATATTATCTTTTTAGTGTTCTACTAAAGCACACAAAGCACCTGGTACTCTCAAGGTCAGATTTAGATAAAACAGTGTATCGTTTTCTTTGTCATATTATCAATAATGTTTTTTTATGCTTTATTCATAAAACAATGGACACAAAGAATTATGGACAAACAGATCTAGAAAATAACATGTGCAATTTTCCGGAATTTCATGCCGCAAGGTCTTGTTTCAACATGGGACAACCTGACTCAATATGATACTGGACATTTTCAGGTTTTGACTAAGAAAGAAATTCAGTGACTCTAAACCTAAAAAATGACATGTGCATTTTAGGAGCTCACTCAGGACCACGTCCGACATAACTGTTTTTTTTACTACTTTTACATCATTATTTTTATTTTTATTTTAGTTTATTCTTTTTCTTACACATTTTGTTTGAACCTCTATTTATGAACAATATGTATAACCACAAGGGACGTGTGGGATTCCACCAACCTTAGAAATAAATAAAACTTATTATATTATTATTATTACCTTTCTATGATTTTAATAATGTATTTGATTCAGTGCAGCTGAAATAAATATTTTTTAACTGAACAGAAAATCCCAAGATTAAATTTATACACCAATTTACACAAGACCTTTAGAATCCTAGGTCCCAGATAGGCCAATAAAATCATGACAATTCGGCACAGTGATATTTCGGAACACTTGAAAAATGATATAAATTCATTAAGAGTATGAAAAAAACTAGTTTAAAAACTTGCCTAACCTATCCTAGTTAACTCAGTTTTTTTTTCATCATTTTTCAAAATTATTGTCAGGTTACCCCTGATACTAAGGGAACACAAAAAAAAATATCGGGGTGCCCCGGGGAGGGTCTAATGCTACAACAAAGGTCAACATAAAAGAAATGTTTCTATTCTCATCCCACGAGCATAATGGGATATTTCTATTCTCATCCCACCAGCATAATGGGATATTTCTATTCTCATCTCCACAGCATAATGGGATATTTCTGTTCTCATCCCACGAGCATAATGGGATATTTCTATTCTCATCCCACCAGCATAATGGGATATTTCTATTCTCATCTCCACAGCATAATGGGATATTTCTGTTCTCATCCCACGAGCATAATGGGATATTTCTATTCTCGTCCCACCAGCATAATGGGATATTTCTATTCTCATCTCAACAGCATAATGGGATATTTCTGTTCTCATCCCACGAGCATAATGGGATATTTTCATTCTCATCCCACGAGCATAATGGGATATTTCTATTCTCATCCCACGAGCATAATGGGATATTTATATTCTCATCCCACGAGCATAATGGGATATTTCTATTCTCATCCCACGAGCATAATGGGATATTTCTATTCTCATCCCACGAGCATAATGGGATATTTCCATTCTCATCCCACAAGCATAATGGGATATTTTCATTCTCATCCCACGAGCATAATGGGATTTTTATATTCTCATCCCACGAGCATAATGGGATATTTCTATTCTCATCCCACGAGCATAATGGGATATTTCTATTCTCATCCCACCAGCATAATGGGATATTTCTATTCTCATCTCACCAGCATAATGGGATATTTCTATTCTCATCTCACCAGCATAATGGGATATTTCTATTCTCATCTCACCAGCATAATGGGATATTTCTATTCTCATCCCACCAGCAAATGGGATATTTCTATTCTAATCCCACGAGCATAATGGAATATTTCTATTCTCATCCCACGAGCATAATGGGATATTTTCATTCTCATAATGGGATATTTTCATTCTCATCCCACGAGCATAATGGGATTTTTATATTCTCATCCCACGAGCATAATGGGATATTTCTATTCTCATCCCACGAGCATAATGGGATATTTCTATTCTCATCCCACCAGCATAATGGGATATTTCTATTCTCATCCCACCAGCATAATGGGATATTTCTATTCTCATCTCCACAGCATAATGGGATATTTCTGTTCTCATCCCACGAGCATAATGGGATATTTCTATTCTCATCTCCACAGCATAATGGGATATTTCTGTTCTCATCCCACGAGCATAATGGGATATTTCTATTCTCATCTCACCAGCATAATGGGATATTTCTATTCTCATCTCACCAGCATAATGGGATATTTCTATTCTAATCCCACGAGCATAATGGGATATTTCTATTCTCATCCCACCAGCATAATGGCATATTTTCATCCACCACATCACCCCTTTCTCTTTCTACTCATTACCTACGTAGATATTTATTACAGAATATAAATAGTATTTCGTTAGTGTTATTTTATTGAAAAATAAGTTAGATCTGATTGTGTGTTCACATGTTTGCGCGGGAGCAGCAGCCAGCAGCCAGCAGCCAGCAGCAGGTCGCGCTGTCAGCGAGTTGTTATTGTAAGTAATTAATGATGCAATAGTGTTTACGTTTTCATCAGGTGATCATCTCAATAATACTATAGCCATTGTGTAAAGGTGATTAGACGAGGAATTCTTAATAGCTGTGGTTACTTAACAGTGAGCCCTAAAATAATATTATATAATTAACATTGGGAGATGTGTAGTTCTGTTGTTTTACGGGGAGCTTGATTTAATTGTTCCGACAACCTCTGGACTCTGACTCTGGAACTAGAAGTCGCGAGTTCAAAGTCTGGTTGTGGCAAAGAAAAAAAAGATATAGATAATAATAAATTAAGAACAGGATGCTGAAGAGAGTGCACCATCACCACCACTACACAACCAATATAAATCCATGCACTCCTGTTCCAACGCAATGGGAAAATCGCAGTGTAGAGGAGGCATTACAGGTTTCTAGTATGACATTGAGAAATTTACCGAAATATGATGATAGTATTGATATTTATATTTACTTGACATTATATTTTTTAAGTATTCTATGTATTATTCGATTTATTTTTAATAACTTATTGAAGTTTAAAAACCCCATTATAATATTTAATCATTGAAGAAGATAATATTAAGATATCCTAAATGAAACACGAAACCGAAAAAAACGACAGAAAATAAAAAGGTATCAGTCGCATCTGGGGATCGAACTCATCCTAATCCCAAGGATAGCAGCCAATAATATGGGATTTAAAATGGAAGATAATATTGACAAGTTTTGAACTTGAAGTATGATATTGGCAAAGATGGCGTAAATTGAACTGGGTTCATTAGCTTAGTCGGTAAAGCGGTTGTCCCGGAAAGACAGAGGTCCTGGGTTCGAGCCCCAGATGCGACTGATACCTTTATATTATCTGTTGTTTTTTTCGGTTTCGTGTTTTATTTAGGATATGTTAATATTATCTTCTTCAAGTCACACCGGTCAGTAGCTGAGTTGGCATTGCGTTTGGGTCTCACCCGGGCGTCGTGAGTTCAATTCCTCGGCTGGCTAAGTCCTCCATTACGACACAAGCAACATCTTACTGTGATGGTAATAGGAGATTCTCAAATATTGTCAGGTTATTCGTAACCGGGGAATATTTGTCTTTCTTAAAAAAAAAGATTATTCAATATATTCCCGATGAAGAAAGCACCGCTTTCGAAACCCGTTGATAATTGTGTATATTAATAAAGTGGTGAATACAAAGTTATTTCTTAATTAATTTATAAATAATGACGCCACAAAGTGAGTACCGATCTTTTGAAGAAATTATTTCTTATTCAATTTATAAAAAATGATACGACAAAGTAATTTAACATTTATTGAAGTAGTGATGGTAATTATTTAGAGGTACTCCTCACTTAACGAGTGACTTTCGTCGTTAAGGGGATTGGTAGATAAGCGAGGAGCTTAATCGTTTTTGTTTATTCTACAATCACCAAAATTTACAATGATGGAGAGCTGTCGTTAATTTAGGAGCATGTTGTATTGCATTTTAAAAGAACATGTGTTTATTTTTGCGGTAGAATGCTATGGGGGTCAACACGTGCCTATTTCGCCAAATAGTTTCAGTGTAGCCACGCAGCATAACATAACACTCCACCACCTACTCGTCTACGATAATGATTAGTATCATTTGAATTGCGCTGGAATTAGTAGGCGAAGATAGAATTAAATTACACCAATATACCAAAGACAATTGGTTGAATTCCAAGAAATACAAGTTAAACAACTGCGCTTTCAACGTTTGCGTTTTATATGTGTAGATAAATGGGTACAAGATAAATACGTACTAAGAAATAGTATAACATATTTGAATCGCGCCGGATTTTGCAGGCGAAGTTACCTATAAACATCTTTTTTTATTCTAAGAGAATATCTTTATAAAAATTCACATACCGTTACGACCTTTTTCCCGCATGCAGGACCAAGGTTAGGATAAATTCTCCATTTCCCCGTATGTGCGCAATATAACGCACAATTTAACAAAATGGACGTTCTTAATTGTTTTTGTATTTAATTCGTAGAATTCCATCTAATATTTAAAAAATTAAAGCAAGTATTTTTAGTTTTTATTATTGTGATAGCTGTTTCGGCGTTCAAGGCCAAAAATTCAAGTTTTAAAATGGCCTTGAACGTCGAAACAGCTGTCACAATAATAATATCTAAAAATACTTTAAATTTGATTTACATTACATTTTAAAAGATAAATAAATAAAATACAAATAAAAATTAACATTCCTCACGAACATGACTCTCACCAAAAACGTTGTAACAAACATGGACTCATAGCAAGAAAATTACGACAAAAATGACTACCACAACATGGCAGGTATCTCCTTGCGAGACAGATAGAAGAAAAAGTGGTTTAGGAGCACGTCAAAGGTTGCTGACATCATTTGGCACGACTAACAGATGTCCGTCGGTGTTACAATATCATCTGATTCCGTCCTTGGTTGGAAAAGAGAGGAAGGGACTAACTAAGATAAGTTGACGACCTGAAAATCTGCCGATTTCGGATGGGTGTAAAGCTGCAAAGAAGAACTCCAAAAAGACAAGGAAACCAAAATTTGACCCCAGAAGGCTTTCGAAGAAAAATAATTACATATTTTATTTGTTGAATTGATACTTTGCTAAAATGATTTTAGCCGTGTTTGGTGACCAGATCTGAATAGCTTGGTACTTCTCAACCAGAAACATTGAATTGTTTTTCCTCAATCAACACTTTACTAATTATGGGTACCATTCTCCACTGTCTAGAATGTCGAGACCAGTTAACTCATGGACATTTTTGATACCAGTGTAAATGATTTTTGAGAGGCTTTATGAAAATATCTTTTGGTGCGTCTAAAATCATGGACTTTAGCAAAACCTTGTTCAGGCTTTGGCTTGAACGTTCTCTCAAATTATATTTTTGTCATTGCTTCATTAATGTATTAAGTATGTGCTGTTTTTTTGTAGCTCTCGTTTATCTCATTTAGGGTTGTGTATTTTATGTATTTGAACAATAGTCCGTTAACAAAAAAATAAAAAGAAAATCTTCTCCACTACCTCCAGCCTCACAACATACCCCAATTGGGGATGCCATAATCTCACTGACTACGAATAGTTGGGAGCAGTTGGGATTATTGCACGGTTTTAATAAAAAAAAAAGTTATCTAGGAAAAGCGTTGAAGCGTACGCTTTCACAAAACAAGAATTAGGTTAATCCCCCGACCATTCTAAAAATATGCATTTTTTGTAAACGAATGTATTCTCGGATTTACGCTACGTTCTTCGGAAAATATTAAAGAATCCTTTCATACAGATTTCACACCCAACAACAATGGCTTGAAAGAAAAGTTTTTCTGAAGAACATTTTCTTACAACTTACAAAAGTGTTTTTATTTCACATTAACAACAAATCCGAACAAGGAACTGCAATGAAAAATATTATGGATTAAAAACTATATTTTCTTATAGATCAACAAACGGCGATTCTGAATATATAACTTTTATTATACATAATTATTCGTAGAATATATAAATCGTTGAATAAAAAACCCATCTCGTCAAAACGCCCTGTTCCGTTGGTACCATTGGAACGATGTTAAGCGGGTGAATTCTTTCTCTGTAAATTTATTCTGTGTGACCGTGTGACGCTTGTGTGACGTCACGCGGTCACCGCACAGATTCCTGCCGTTTTGGTGGGCTTTAAAAACTCAAACTATGGGAATTAATTTAACTATGAAAACGAACTTCGAAAAAAGGATTGGAGTTCCTTATTATTTATTACCCAGAATGTTTTGTTCGTTGATGCTAGTAAACATGAGTTAAATTATTTTATTTTGAAGTGAAAAAGTTTCAATCTTCCCTATTCATGTGAGTATCGCACAAGATACTAACTGCCCCCAACCGTCTGGAGCCAGTGAGACTATGGCATCCTCAATATGTTGTGCGGCTGTGGAGGGGAAGGAGATAGGGAAGAGGAAAGTAGGAAAGTACCCGGCTATTCCGACCTGGTTACCTAACACGTCTAAAGCCATTTCAAGCAATGTTTCAATTCTGAATGGTGGTCTGTCGGCGGAGCGATACTGAGAGAAGGTTGGTATTTCACTAATTATTGAACAAATAAAATATTATTATTAAATTCGACTAATGACGAATGTGACGCGGTGAGCTGAAAATAGATGCTTTGACCTAAAAACCCCACGCAGAAAAGCTCTGCAAATTTCACAATGGCAGGTTTTGTGCTTTAGGTTGTTATGGTTAGAAGTAGACCTCTTTTAGACCGCTTACAGATTTGACGTGAAGACATAATGCCGGTACTCAGTATAAATACTAGTTAAATTATCCCGTTTGACAAGAACGTTAAATAATGTCTGTATAGTGTCATGCTTTGTTTACGCCAGTGGTACACAACCCCCGGCCCACGAGCCCATTTTGTGTGGCTCATTTGTCTAATTAAAACATCATAAAGTTCAACAGAATTTATTGATGTAACTTGGGCCTAGAAAAAATAATCGCTAGCGGCGCTTTCATTGATATTTTCACCGGTTTTATTTTATAGCGATACGGTACAGATATTTGGAATCAGAAACCCAAAATTACACGCATATTTTTGCAGAACGATAAAAACCGACAGCATTAATTGAACTTAGAGATTTTTTTGTTGTTGTCGGCGATTTGAGTGTGCATTTTATAATTAGTGATTCACCAAATGGTTAGCGTTTTACTAAAGACTTACGACATATTAAATTATGCAGAGATTTTAAAATTATTTATGACATGGCACCAACAGATCGAACATAAATTTATTATGATAATCGATATTTTAGGTAGGCAACTGGTTTATGAAAATTATTAGTTCAAAACATATACCTACTGGCTCCAGACGGCACATATTTAAAAAAAAATATATTCAATATTCTACTTTGGCGATGCCACCGAATGCTAAGTTAATCATGTTAAGTTGTAGGTACCATACTCCCTGTGGCCCTCGAACAAGTTGAACATGTACTTATTGGCACTCCGGCTAAAAAGTTTATGCATCACTGGTTTACTCCTAACGAAATGCATCCAACTGAAACTGGTTATATCGAAGGTGCAGTTGGCAATGGTGTACGAGAATCCAGAACCGAGATTACAACAAACCATAAAACGTACGTTGAAAAAATGGACAAGTTATCGCAACCAATTATCATAAACGATTAATAAGCAGTGCTGCCGGACTGATTCCATGTAATGTGGGAGTAATTGTCGTAAGCAGCACGCATTAAACTATACTCGTGTTTAGGGGTCACGAACCTTCGTATACTAAAAAACATGTTGCACGCAGTTTATAATTTTATTTTTCACATATATAATAAATGCAAGGGAGGTGAGCCACGAATGAAACCCCATGTACAAAAGTGTCGCAAACATGGTTCACCCAATACTGCAAATTCATGACCCTCTTTGTTTCTACCTACACATCAGACGTGTATCCCGTGCAGTTATATATATAAATATGTATATATATATATTTTTTTTTTTTTTGCGTGGTTATGAATGGTTTGAAGGAAAGTTTTGAAGTTGTGATGTGTTTTTTTTTTTACATGAATACCGCACAAGAGTCCCAGCTGCTCCTAACCGTCTGGAGGCTGTGAGACTATGGCATCCCCAATTGGGGAATGTTGTCAGACTGAAGGTATTAGGGAGGGGAAAGAGAAGGGGAAGAGGAAGGTGGGGAAATACCTGGCTATTCAGATCTGGTTACCAAACACGGCTAAAAGCCATTTCAAGCAACGTTTCAATTCTGAATGGTGGTCTTCCACCAGGGCGATACTGAGAGTATCTTCCACTGTGGAACGTATATATATATATATATATATATTATTTTTAAATGAATTAATTGTGAAACAGCACAAATTGATTAAATAAAATTTACTTGCGCACACCGGGATTTGAACCCGCGACCTTCGGATTACCCCTCGACCATGGAGCCGTCACTATGTGACTATGACACTACGTGTTATCTCTACCCCTACCTCAACCCCTAGCCCCACCCCTAATCCATCCACTATCCCCACCCCTTCCCCTACCCCGGTAATTTTCCTTTTATTTTTAACGTCAAGTGTGCAAAATTTCACCGAGAAGTACCAAAATTCTGCTATAAGGGGTGGGAAAGGGGGGTGGGGTGTGGTTTTTCGAAATCGCCAATAAACAGTGTCCTTTCTTTTGTTTTGTAGGTTAAGTGTGCAAAATTTCATCAAACTCGGAATAAAACTGTAGATTTGCATACAAACAAACAAACACCGCTCACCCGGTACATTCTTCTTTATACAATAGAGAAGAAGTAAGAAGATTTAGTACAGAATACACAAACAATAGTTTAAATATGCTTCGACTGTCCAACTGGAAGGATTTCTCGTTTTAGGACAGTCTTCCTTTGTTTCTATTATCTGACCTAATCATTAAACTTTGTCGCATTTGGGGATCACGAACTTCGATTTAAACATAAAACACGTTGAATTCGAGTTTTATTTATTATTATTGTGTATTTTTAATGACGTTTTGAACTAGCATGTCCATTCGGAGTTTTGCGTAAGCAATGAGTTAAAGGTAAAAACGAATTGAAATTTGATCCGCACGCCAGGTAAATAAGTAAAGTATTGCGCCTCAGAAATGTAGAAAAATGTCAGGTATTTTGTTTTCAACAACAATCAGGTATCCCCGCGTAAAACTATTTATTACATACTTTTCAATTCAGGCGTTCATAAGACGAACTCACGAACGAACTAATCATTTTTTTACAGGTTCCATAATAAAAAAAATCTAAATTGAATTTAATAATGTTGTTATTTCTTCAAGCATTTTATTTTTTTTATTATTGTGATCAAAAATTTTTTTTTTTTGAAGAACACATTTCAACGACTAAGTGAGTAGCTTTGTGTTGCCATACTAATGATATTGTGTAGTTCCTGAATAATAAAATTCTACAATTAAAACCCAAGCTATTCAATACGTATGTAGAGCGACCTGGGGCGCTATTCCCGTTCTTTTTAAGGAATCTTTCTTAACTTTTTCCTTAGGGTTAAAGCCTTCTTACTTAACTGTGGTTCCGATTCATTCGGATGACAGCTGTCAGCTGAATTCAGCGAGCGACATTCAAAAAATGTCAACATTTGCGATGTTTTAACAAGAGAAAAACTGAATATTATGTATGTTACCAATTACGTTATTACTTACTTTAAATATAATTAGCTATTAAACATTATTAAACATTATATAGATGTTGACATTTTTGACAACTCACGTCAAGCGGCATTGAAGAGCGTCGGCACAAATTCAAATGTCACTTCTAGAATTAGAGACAAAAAAGGTCATTACTATCTCATGAGGTAGATAAAATTGTATTAACCCCGATTCTTCGTTAGAAGGCTTATTTATGATATTTAAAAAAAAAAAAAAAAATGTATTGAAATGAATTATAATAAAATGTAATTGTTTTTAAAAGTTTAAGTTCAAAATCTTATGCCACTTGAAGATATTTCATCAATTTGTGATTTCAAATAATCTCTTGACAATCAATCCATTTAGGATGTTTTTACTATGTCTCACCGGAAATCCGCAGTTAATCAAGAAGTCTTTAACCCTAAGGAAAAACGTAAGGAATCTTCCTTAAAAAGAACGGGAATAGCATCCCTGGTATCTACATAGGTAGTTGATGGATAGTAATTGGGTAAGTACTAACAAACCGTGTTAATATAGTAATTAGTAATTATTTGGGTCCGTAGCTATGGTGAGCCAGATGTTCCTACGCGAGAAAACGCATGCTCGTCGCTCGAGCATTGGACGGAGGTTATTGGCTTGCAGCGTAAATATTATTGCCAGTCCGTTTCAATAATAAAAATATCTTGGATACGGTCCAGTTCTATTCAGTTCAGATTAAACTTCTTCAATCGAGACTAAACTTTAATGTTTTTACAAGCGTCTGTTCCTGTTGATATCGGGTTAATGTCCAGGTATGCGATTTGCAGCAGCCGTGTATAAATGTCACCGTTTAATGCTCAACAATGAAATGTTTTCAATGTTGCGATATGGCTTGAAACATTGACACCGGCGCACAGTGAGAAGCCAGAAGATGAAACGTCCATCATGAATTCTTAAAGGATGATGTCATGGGGGTATTACCAGGTAGCCGGGGTGATAAATGCAGCGCGGCCTGTTTCATACAAAACTTAATTTTAATTTTGAGGCCAAAATACTCACCAAAACCTAATGATATTTTTTCTTCGTCATAAAGTATAGTAAATATCTAGTATGGATTAGAAGTATTTTTTTTGTTTGTTTTATATTATGAAATATAGGCCATTAAAGGAATTGATTTTTCGCGATTTTAGAGGCACCTTTAACAATCATTTGGGAGCCAACGGTGAAAAAAAAAGTTTTTCCCCGTCTACTTTGAAAATATAAACTAAAAATTAAAATAAGCATTATGGTGAACTTTAAATTAAATTAAAAACGAACAATTTACGTTGAAACACAAATTTGCCGTACATAATTTACAATATCGACCAGAAAAAGGTTTTATTTTATGTTTCATTTTTATATTTTTATTTACATAATCATATTTACATAGCAAATATGAGATTTTTTTTAAAAACACAGTAAACCCGTAGAAAAATATTTTCATTTGTATACTTCATAATTTAAAACAAAAATAAATAAATTGATTCTCATACGTATTAGATATTTACCAAACCTTTAATTAAAAAATACGTCATTCAGTTTGGATGGGTATTTTGGCCTCAAATCCAAAACTAAGTTATGTATGAAACAGGCAGCGCAGCCGTTCCTCTTAATTGGGGTGATTAATGCAAGGGTTGACTCATGTCAGACTTGTTAAGTCTGATAATATTTAATGAATGTTCAGTTGCATTTATTCGTTCCCAGTACCACAACGCAAAAGGTTGTTTTGTGATAAAATTAATAAGACATTTCTTCAAACGATGAGTAATCACTTTGTGGCGTCACAATCAATAAAACAAGAAGAATTGCTTTGTTTAAAACACTGTTTTTATTATATAAATATCTACACGTTTCGTAAGAAAAGCTTCCCGCATCAGATTTTAGTATATTGTTAATTCTGATGATGGGGAGCTTTGCTTCTGAAACATGTAGGTATGTATTAAAAACAGTGGTAATTCTTATTAATAAATTAATTAGAAACCTTTTGTGTAAACCACTATTTAATATATAAATAGTGGTTTACACAAAATATTTCCCAAAGTAATTTTACATTTATTGAAGAAGTGTGAAAAAAATGGAGGCTTCTTTGGACGGTGTGCAGAAGTGTTTTTAATTTTTTATTTATTTATATAATGACTTGTGTGTTTTCATTCGATCAAAAACATACAATTTCTAACTTCTGGAGACTTTATCTCGGAGAGAATATCAAAATCACTCGATAAGACATATATTTTTAAATAGAACAGCTAATTGTCAATTCATATCAGCAATGTTTTCCTAGACGATCTTGCATCAACCTCATGTAATGTAATTTTCCAGGCACCACATACGAGATTTTTAGACAGAAATTGTTCGTGCCATCGAGGAGTTTTCCAAAGAAAATGATTCAGGGAATGTATAATATAATATAATAAATTATAATTAAGTAGATTTGAAGTTGAAAAGTGCAGTTTCAGTGATGAAAGACTGTTGACAAACCAAAGAAAGTTTATATCTTTCAATTTTTTTTTCCATAAAGTAAAAAATTTATATGTACAAATAAAAGATATTTTGTAAGTCTGTATTTAACTACGTGTTCAAAGAAGACAGAGAGAATGGATATTGGATGATAATTGGAGGGATTTTTTTGCAGTTCTCTTTGTGGATTGGAACGATTTTTGCTAGCTTTAATTGATCCGGAAAATGTCCGCTCTTCAATGATCGATTAATGCGAATAACAAGATGGTCCGCTATTTTTTTCTTTACAGAAGTTGTCACACCATCGGCCTCCGGAGATGCTCTAATTGTTAGTATCGAGATAATTGTTAAAACTTGTAGTTTGTTCGTATTGGACAGGTAGAGGGACTATAATGCCTTTGGTTCCGTATGTATTAAGATGGGGTACTAGCAGCAAAATTTTCACCAACCGATATAAATAGATCATTAAACGCTGTACACATCTGTTTTGGGTCGTTTATGTCCACATTGTTAATGGTAAGATATCAATTTAATTTTTTAGTGCTTTGAACTGTTAGTGATGATTGAATTTATTGTTCTCCAGGTTTGTTGCGGATCACGTAAGTTCTCTTTAAAAATAACGGTATAATATTTTGTTTAGGCGAACCGTCGATCATTATTTACAGAATTTCTTGACTTATTTTTAAGTGACGTAAGAAGATTATTTTGGGGATCTTTTTTCCACTGTTGGTACAAAGTATTACGATCTCTAATAAGGTGATCCAGTTTTCTTGTCAAACCACGGGGTATTTATTACCTTGCTTAGGGATTCCCATTAATAATCTTGGTTTAAATTTGCAAGAGTCGATTGCCATTTTGATATATTCAAAGAATTGAATAAAGTTGTGACTTGTTGTGTCATGAGAAAAGTGTTGGGTTTCAATGTATGTTCTCAAAGCACTTTTATTGATGATGATTTTTAAGTTTGGTAGTATTCTGTTGTTGGTGTTTCAAGGAATTTTGGTAGTCTAACATCACTATATGGTTATCACTGGAGGCCGTTTTTTTTAAAAAATTTTTAACATAAACGAAAGCAATAAATCATACATAAAATAATATATCCATATTATGTAAAACAAATAGCTTCTTTGAGCTAGCCAAGTTTTCAATATTAATTGTTTAGTTTTAATGCAGTTTTATTTTTTATTTCAGCGGGTAACATATTTATACAGCTAGGTATAATGTGATCTAAAGTTTTTGTTCATATTTGTTTTTATGCTTAGGAACCATTAATCGTGCATTAAAATTTAGACGAGTATTTTAATTGTGCTCTAGTCTATTTGTATTATATATAGGGATAATATATAATATAATAATAAAGGTTTGCTGTTTTATAAACACGTATATTATAAACTGTTCATGTTTTACAACGTCATAGTAATTATAAATATACTGCCTTTATTACCCACCTATTGCACTGAAACTGGCTACTTACATAGTATCTACCTTCTCACTTCTTCTATACTTGTGTTATTATATTATGCACTAAACTACTTCTCATACTCTTTTGTACAACCTGCTGTTATAATGTAACCACAGGTTAAAGTATTGTTCATTGCGATAATTATTTACGTATTATTTTATGTGTACATTATTGTACTCCCTTGTAAAACTACGTGATAAATGTATCAATATGTAAAAGCCTTCTAGGCGTGAATAAATAAAATAAATAAATGTTTTCCCTACATAAAGATTTGTTTCCCCTGTTTGATACAATATGATCCAAAAGAGAGATGCCGGTTTCCGTAACTCTTGTGGGATGTGTATTATTACTACATAATATGTACCCAGATACCCACGCTATATTAAAAATATATATAGGTATCATGTTACAATAATTATTACTAAATAATATGTACCCAGATACCCACGCTATAACATATATATGTACCTAACCTATCTTGTTAATATAGCGTGGATATCTGGGTACATTTTATGTAGTAATAATTATTGTAACATTATACCTATATATATATATTGTTAATATAGCGTAGGTATCTGGGTACATATTATGTAGTAATAATTATTGTAACATTATACCTAT
The DNA here is from genome assembly GCA_022606495.2 of Halesus radiatus. NCBI lineage: Eukaryota > Metazoa > Arthropoda > Insecta > Trichoptera > Limnephilidae > Halesus > Halesus radiatus. Next base: position 183,815 of record JAHDVE020010978.1, read on the forward strand.
ATATATTGTTAATATAGCGTGGGTATCTGGGTACATATTATGTAGTAATAATTATTGTAACATTATACCTATATATATTGTTAATATAGCGTGGGTATCTGGGTATATATTATGTAGTAATAATTATTGTAACATTATACCTAGATATATTGTTAATATAGCGTGGGTATCTGGGAACATATTATGTAGTAATAATTATTGTAACATGATACCTATATATATTGTTAATATAGCGTGGGTATCTGGGTACATATTATATATATATATATATATATATATAATGATTTTGGTAGATTATTATCATCATTCCTCTACCAGACTAGACCGCATGGCAACCAAAAACGATTAGATAAATTTGTGTGTCCTTCAGAGATACGAAAGTAGAAAAATAATAATCTGTACTTTTTACAGTGCGATTTGTCCGATAAGGCGTAAATTTTTCATACTAAAAAAATCTGTTCCCCGTTCCACACCATGTGGTGTTAATTTCATCAGCAACAAGTCGCCATACAGATATAGTGTGGCATATTAGAACCACAATCTGGTAGATTAAAGATACGGTGACCGGATAAATCAACACACTTATGAATCATCACACTTTTTAAAAGTGATAATAGTCATTAAAAGTACTAAAAAACTATCCCGTCAACCTAATATGTTGGTTTATCGTGGAACAAAGTATTTAACATCGACATTTCGACTTCAATATGGCAGAAAGTGTTATTTTACAATCTTTGTGATATTTTGAGGTGGTGATCGTCACTGAAGAAATAATTCTATAGAAGTGCATGTCCGGTGTGCCAGATGTAAGCTAGATTTTTCCCTACTTCGATTGAAAACGATTATACGTCAAATATATAAATTCTCGGTTAAACATAAAAATCAAGTTCTGCGTACTTTACACGAGAATGTCGGCTAACACCATAATACGGGCATGTGCCTAGTTTGGTAGTCAAAAATTATATAAATTCTGTACTGAAACTTTTTAATATGAATAAAAAAATCTGAAAAAGAAACAGTGCCCGATAATACGGATATCTTGGCGGCAATACATTGCCGTAAAAACTTTCTCGTTTAAGAGACCCTTAGGTTATTTTCCTTATTAGTATTATTGTTTGGTGGGTAATAAAAAAAAATTACAACACAAGAGTCCAACTGCCCGGAGCCAGTGGAACAATGGGATCCTTAATTTAGGGAGTTGTAAGGCTGAAGGAAGTGTGGAGGGGACTACATAGGGAAGAGGAAGGTTGGGAAGTACCTGGCCATTCAGATTTAGCCATCACATACGACTTAAGTCATTTCCAGCATCGTTTTGATTCTGAATGGCGGTTTCTCACCGGGGCGATACTGAGAGCATTTTCCAAAAATAAAAATTTGGCAATATTTTACCTTGACATAATTATATTTCACTTATACCTACTGAAAACCAAATCCGCGGTAAAATACACGCGCAGTTTTATTGCGATAACTGAAATGTTATCTGATAACAGTTATTTGCTTTCCTGAAACGTAATTCTCTAATCTGTGTTATGTCTGACCTGACTTATCTGCGGTACAATTCTCACTTCAACCGGTTAGAAAACACTCTCTCTCCAAGACCCACTTCTATATTGTACTAGCTGATGTGTACCCGGCCTGGCACGGGATTTTTTTTATTCTTGGATTAAAGTTATGAAGTTTTGAATTCTCGCTCTGTTGTTTAGGTTCCATAATTGATTCGACAGCGAAATTAATGTCTTGTGACGACTATTACTATCTCTAAACAAAGAAACAATACGAAAATTTTATTTATTCCAAACATTTTTTTAATATTTCTGAATAAAAAAAAAGTTCTTAAGTAGGTATCTCCTTCTGTTTTCCATTTTGAAAATATTCTACATAAACAAACCTTCTTCTTTTGAATGTGTAATCTGTGGCTAACCAGAGTGGTATATCTATGGGCTAACCTCAATATAACATGGCGGGTTCAACGGTTTTCATACTAATTTATAAACGTTATAGCAACAGTTTACATATTGGATTTCATTCAAACTACTCTCTAAACCTTCCCGACACTTATAAGAACAAACTGTGCTATTTTCAGCGAAACCGGTTAAGTAATTTTCGAGACAATCGAGGACAGACAGACAGACAAATATTCATTTTTATTTATTGGGATTATATCCATTGAATATTTGAAATTTACCTTTTCATTGTGACCTTCCACTGATTGTTGTGGCCAATTGATTCAATACACGTATAAGATCCTTACCAAATTCATGGAAAATACAAATTCGTCGTTATATTTGATAATGTTTTCATTTCTTTTTATGGTTCGTTTTTCTTAGGATAGGCACAGCTTTTCAGTCTTTATGGACTGCACGCCACTGCTAGCTGTACTAAATTGATTTACTTACAAATGTAGCTAAAATATCTATTTATTATTTTTGTAACCGTCGTTATGTTGTCCAACTAGCTAACTAACTAACTAACCATCACACCGTTTCCTGCATGGGGTATGCAGAGAGGACGGACCGCCAAACAACTCGATCTTGGCATAAACTTCTTGCTTAATTTACATTCATACAACGTTTCATACATTCTCTTCTGTTATTCCGACTTCTGACATGGCCCGACAAGTTTGCATAACCATGTGAGAATTATACGGCTATCTCCTTTAAAGTATTCAGGAGCAATATTGTCGAAACCAACAGCCTTACCATTCTTCATACATTTGATTGATCTTTTAATTTCATCCATGCTAATTTTGGGAACATATACCCCATCGTCTTTCATAAATGACTCGCCACTGGAATCACTATCTCCCGGGTTGCTTTAGAAGACCTCTTCAAAGTATTTCATCCATCTCTCTTTTATTTCTTTATCATTCGTCAACATCTATCGTCCATCTTTCGATTTTATCACTTTCACACATCCGCTTTCTGGACCATTCCGGGATCTTTTGACCTCCTTCCAAAACAGTTAAATGTTTTCTTGGAAGTGGTTTGTCATTTTGATCCCCTCTTCCTCTTCCAAGCGTTTCTTTCGTTCTTTCACTCCATCACGTACTCTTTTCTTGCATCCCTTATAAACTTCCTTCGCTCTATCCCTCTGTTAAACACCGCCAGTCGCTATCAGACATAACCACGCTTTCTTCTTCTCTGAGACCAGTGCTTTAACAATATCTATTTAAATAAAAAAAAAACACCTATATTACTTGAATATCTTATAATATGATTTATTTGGACTTATTTTGAAATGGAGAATCGATATAATAAAGTAATTCGGTTAATATTGTCAATAATTGATAACTATGTATTGGAGTGCGGTAAACCTCACGTATTGATGAAAGTAAAGCACGGAATGTTTCCCACTTCATATTCACCCGTCCTAGAATTCGTAATATGGTAAGTACTAAATAATACGATTATGTAAGTAGGTCAGAAAATGCAATACTACTTAAGTAGGGAAATAATTGGGTTAATATTGTCAATAATTGATAACTATGTATTGGAGTGCGGTAAACCTCACGTATTGATGGAAGCAAAGCACGGAATGTTTCCCACTTCATATTCACCCGTCCTAGAATTCGTAATATGGTAAGTAGTAAATAATACGATTATGTAAGTGGGTCAGAAAATGCAATACTACTTGAGTAGGGAAATAATTCGCGTAGACATTTGGCCTTGAAAATCCAAAACACATTATTCGTAATGATTTTTTTTCGTGATAAAGTGACTTTGTCGAAGCGCGTAAGAGTTGGTTTATTTGATTTGCATTTTTTTCCCGATTGAAATTCAAAATGTTGTAAGACTTGCAAATTTTCACCTTGATGCAATATTCACGAAATAAGGAACTCCGGTACATTTTTTTAAATTTTATAAAACCAATAATAACGTTCTAACGTAATTACCAGTATTATATACATTTTTTAAACTAAACGAAAGTAATAAAATTATGTACCTTTTTAGAAACTTTAACTCGAAGAATAATAATAGTATTGATCATTAACATTATCATAATATCCTTATTGACAAGTGGTTTGCCCATGAATATTCTTATTGGTTTCATTAATAGTAAAAAAAAATTATATCGAAAAACGGTGTTAAAGTAAAACAAGTTAAAATTTCGACAAAACTAAAAAAAATAAAAAAAATATAATATATTAAAAAAAAATCTATAAATAAAAATTTACATACAAATCAAAACAAGAATGTAATGGTACCAATATAACACAGTGTTTTTACGGTATGATTTTAAATTCACTTTTAAATAACGATTTACAAGTTTTACGTATCTATATATAATAAAAGTTATATATTCAGAATTGCGTTTGCCGATCTGTATGAATATATTGTTTTAAAGGCATAATATTTTTAGGACTTCCTTATTTGCATAAATTTTTGTTACATTGCGATAACAGATAATGTTATCATTAAGTCTACCCCAAATGAGTGATCCTACTAAGTATAATAATATAGGCAGGTGAATCAACTGCGGTACAACTCTTGGAGAATCCTGACTGCCTCCAGGAAACGTCTCCTCTTCTGCTGGTCTCCTGTTGCTTCCCCCCATTTCCTTATACCTAATGTATAGGTTACATTGAATACAATTGAGAAAAGTGATAAGTGCGGTCCACTCTTGTATTTGTTATAAAACTTGATTGTGTGCATGTCCAAACGGAGCGACAATTAGTCTCCACCTAACTACAAAGATGCGCGCGCAGCCAAAGGCGTGCATTCCGTATAGGCACTTAAGCACTGCCTACTCCACCTCGCTCACTGTATTCTACACAAAAATGTACATAAGTACGCAATGTGCATTCAAGGGAGGACTAGTTTGTGTTAGTGTCGAGAAAGGACGTGCCTTTCGGTACAAATCACAAAAGTAGCATTCAGTGCCATCTGTTGGTACCTCTATTAATTAGTACAATTCTACTAACAAAATTATTATCATATTACGTTGGCTTCTTTATAAATTTATGGAGAATTTATTGGCTTGTAATATGCCGAAGTGGTTATTTAGATGTTTAATGTGGCAGGTAATCCCAAGGAACATCGGTAAAAGCCAGCAGCTTAGCCATTCTTAGCGAAAACTTTCACGAAGGGTGCTGTCTGGGGTAATTCTATTAATATCAATTAATTCACTGTTTCCTTGTGCCTACTCTGATTAAAAGATCTGTGCACGCCACTACGCGCGAAAAAATAGAAACTTACTACTCACCAATGTGTGACCTAAAATTAACTAAACGACTTAATTGCCACTTATCACTGTTCCTGCTACTGGCTACATGTGACAGCCTTAAGCCTGTAGTGTTTGCATCCCCACATTCAGTCACTTAAGTTTGTGGCACCGACACTCCTCCTTCCTGCAAGTTTATTATAGAGATGCTTTTTTGGTGGTACATTTTTATACGTGTCCTGTCCAGTGTAACCGTTTTATTTTTATTTTATTTTCGAAATAAACAATAATACCACTGTAGCGACGATGTCAGGAAACTGCTTTTTAAGACATACTGCACTGCCCTATACACATCTGAGCTGTGGTCGCAATACTCAGCAGCGTAATGGAACAAGCTGAGGGTGTGCTACAACAACGAATACAGGCAACTTCTGCAACTTCCAAGGTTCTGCAGTGCCACGACGATGTTCACTCAAGGGAGGGTCCACTCATTCCGCGCCTTACTTCGCCACCGACTAGCCAGCTTCTGGGGCAGGACACGAAAGTCAACCAACGCCATTGTCGTGGCCGCATCCGCGTGGCTCAGCTCTCCACTCAATGAGAAGATTAAATTAAATTTATTTAATTTATTCTATGTTACTATCACCTAAGTTTTTCATTTTATTTTGATGTAATTATCTTTTCGTAATAATTTAAAAAAAAATTTTTTTTTCACATTTTCTTCTTATATGTTTTTATATTATTATTTAACCTTTTTTTATTATTATTATTATTTTGTATTTCTTTTTTTAATTTATTTTATTGTATTCATTTCTCTTTTTATATTGTATATATTTCATGTGATATGGCAGACTGGGTTTGCACTACCCACCCAGTCCTGCTGGATTAAAAACTCAAATAAATAATACATTCACAATTTACAGGGTTCTAGAAAATGATTACAAGGATCGGTACCAGTGACATGTCTCTATGGAATATCTAGTGTGTGATTATACGAGCATACATTTTACCGGGCGGGGTTACAATGCTAGGGGGGGCACGGTAAAGATAAAGCGGTATATGAGAAATGTGTATAAGTGTGTCTGAATAGTGCTAAGTAGTGGAGAGTTGTAATTGTGCATTGATTAAGTTACGAGTAAGGTTTTTCATAAATGACATTAGGGAGCCAAAAAGACAATAAACGTTGTCATTGATAGCTCATCAATCAATTTGTTGGAAATTTATATATACATACGAGTACGTTATTTTCCTGTCTTTTTCTGATTAATATTATTAATTGTGATATACAATTAATTGATTTGAACTAAACGAAAACGTGTTTTTCAGCATTGGTACCTACCTACCTGACAAGAGTTAGAACTGCCTGGAACCAGTGGAACCATGTTATTTTATTGGGGTATGTTGTGGAACTGCAGGGAGTGGTTTGGGGAAGAAGATGGGGCAGAGGATGGCTTAGAAGTACCTGGCTTTTCAGATCAGATAACTTAACACTGATAAATAAATACATTTCAATCAACGTCCAACGACAGATCATGAGCCGAAGTATTTTTTAACTTTATTGCCAAAATTATGTTATTATTCACCTTCCTGATGAAAAAAAGTTAAATTCTTTAAAAATAATAAAATATATATATATTTTACGTATTATCCTTAGAACTGCTTTTGTGAGCCAAATAAGAAAAAAAACCTGTGTTATTTTATGAAATCACGAAAAAAACAACGATTTAATTGTTTACTTTCTAATAATGATAAAATTAATAGTTGGATAACAAGGATGCCGTCCAAGGTTGGAAATAAATTTAAAACTCTTGTTCAATCACATTTAAAAAAAACGTCGCTATTCACAAGTCAAACAAACGAAAACTGGTATTTAAATATTTACAGATGTAGCCGTCAGTGCAAAGACTTGCAAAGATTTGCAGGATTATCTGTAAAGAATATTTAAAAAATGATACGATTATATATTATACAGAAGAAGGATGAGAGCCTATAAGAATCGGCAAATCTGGAAAAATAGTTGGACGTCAGAAGCCCCATGAAAAATAAGAAGAATAATAATGTTAATTTTGGACAAAAAGAAAGCGCTATAATATAATAGTCAGGTGGTAGTGGGGGTGGCAGTTCCAAAATTAATTATTTATTATATTTAGTTCAATTTAGGAAGCCTACCTCGGGCACCATTCATGGAATAACCAACACCTCATCAGTCACCCCAAGTTGTTCGCTGCGTTTGGTGACTTGGCGGAGAAGGGGTGCCCACGTTCATGGGGTTAGGTTTGTCCAGGTCTTGGCGGCGGATGCGTCTGCCTTCCAGCTGGGTGATGGGCCGCATCGGGAGGGACCGGTTGAGGGCGACCCCTCGACCTCTCCAGAAAGGACTCCCTCGACCCATCGCCAGACGTCCATCACTCCTGGACACATCGACACCCAGATCCCTACCCACCCCTTATACATTTTTCTTCATAGAACTTCCTCTCCTTTCTTTCCTTAAAAAGACTTAACACACTGCATCCCTTAAGATAACATAGACCCCGAGAGAAATAATTTACGTCAGGGCCTCCTTGGAGTTTACATACAAAAAACTAACTAATTAACCATCATGACGTTTCTCGTCAGGGGTAGGCAGAAATAATTGACCGCCACACACCTCAGTATTAGCACATTGTTTACTTCATTCACATTCATGAATATTCATCTCATACATACTGAACTATTATTCTGACTCTTGACATGACCTGACCTTTTTACCGACACTTGACCTTCGAAACAAGAGGAAGGTCACTGTCTATATGAGATTTCGAAAACCATCCCCATCTTCCTTTTCCCTACCCCTTAAAGCAGAATGTTGGTATTTTTTAATGAAATTTTGCCCACTTAACGTTCAAAATAAAAGGAAAATTACTGAGTAGGTACGGTTAATACACAAATTTTACTCCAAACCGTACATGACTCCGCGTAAAGCCGGATATTTCAGCTGATTTAATATATAACATTCAGCTATATTTATTTTTTTCAATTATTTAAACATTTTAAATTAATTATTTACCAACTTTCATCACTTATTGTTAATTTTTGTTTATGTTTGTAAATTGTTTATTCTTATGTTATTATTGTTCTATGTTTATTGTTTGTCTATTCTTGTCATCATTTCTTAGTACACTTTGTATCCTGATGAGGGAAGCTTCGCTTCTGAAACATGATGAAATTTATACATTAAATAGTGGTTTATATAAAACATCTCTTATTTTTTTTATTGAAAATGACAGACACAAAATTAATAGGCGAATAAAAGCTTAAGTTTGAGTTAATATTTCCTAATAAAACATTATAACACGCACGTGTCATGTGCCAAAGCGAAGGCACACAACTCGTAAGGATTCTCAGCGCTATGGGCTTTGCAATAATTTGCTTAGTTTATTATCGGTCGATGATCGCACTTCGTTGAATCAATATTATAACGTCAAGTGTGAAATTTTTTGAAAAACGTGACTGTCATCACGCCACTAGCCACGCGCACCTCAACATAACAATAGCAAGATAAAACTAGGGAACTCTTACTTAAAAAAAGTATGATGTTTTTTGATAACCAAGACATTAAGTAAGATATTAAGTGTAAATCATTCAAAATGATGGGATTTATTCACAGAATATGTAAACCATTCAAGAACCCTCAATTAGTTCTAACCCTTTACAGCGCCTTAATTAGAAGTATACTGGAATATGGAAGTTCTATTTGGAATCATCATTACTACAAATATGAAAACATCTGTTTAAAAAAAAACCAAGAATGTTATATAATGTGGTTTACATGATCATACGACGTACGTCTTGAATACGTCAATATTAATTAATTTAAAATGAAATGTACCTAATTCTTATTGTGTAAGAAGCTATAGCACATTCCAACGGAATACTTTCAGAAATAATATTGCCTACTTTAGTCCTCTGCCTCAAATGTGTCGACTATATAATAAGGTAGAGTGTGCCAATGTAGACATTTTTGTCAGTTTCAGAAAAGAATGTCCTGCTGTTACTTAAAAATATGTAACAATGATTGGGCTAATTATATTATGTATCACTTGTGTCTCTTATTTCTTATGTATTATGTATTATTGAGTGAGTTTTTGTAATTTTATGTTTTGTGTATCCTTTGTCTGGTTATTTGTAATTTGTGTATATTATTTGAGTTTTTATAACTGCGTTGTTCTCACGTAAGTGTAAACTTCTGTAAAAACCCAATATAAATAAATAAATAATAATGTATATTACATAAGGTTTCTATTCGCGGAGACAATCTACAAGATGCACTCGCTGTGATTAATAAATCGTTTAATTTGAACAGCTTTCCAATGAATGTAATTGAAACTTGAAGAAGATAATATTAACAAATCTCAAATGAAACATGAAACAGAAAAAGACAGAGAAAATAAAAAAAAGGTATCAGTCGCATCTGGGAATCGAACCCAGGACCTCTGTCTTTCCGGGACAACGCTCTAATCACTGAGCTAATGAGACCTGTTTATTTTACGTCATTTAAACTACACGGGTGATTGCTCTTTTGCTTCGGGCGAGAAGTAAACGGCGGAAGCATCGCGGATACATCCAATAACACAAGACAAAGATTATTGAAAGGTCAGTTTTTGCATTACGGTCACTATATTCCTATAAAGAGCTGGTTTTCAATTTCTTCAATAAATAACTCAGTATCAATTACTATTTATATTCATCCATCGCGACCTCCTGTAGATTCGATGTTAGACATTTTAAACAAGTATTCGCAGTGTTTCAAACAAAACTGCTTCAGAACTGCGACTTAACTATCGCAAGTGGGTGCATGTTCAATATGCCTCTCCGCATGATTCATTGGGGTAGAGCGATAGCTCGCAGCGACAATAGGACCGGTTGCAACATTTTAATAGCTTCGATTGTTTAGTTGCAAGTGTGTGTTTAAAACAATAAGTTTTATTTTTGGGACTAGAAATATCAACCGGAGACCGTCTCTAAAGCAGAAAATCTGTGGTGTTAAAAAATGTTAACATCTTTTGCTGCGTTAAATTCTTTCGAAACTAGTGTAGATACTTTATAAAAACACGAATTCCTTTTCTGGAACCAATTATTAAGAGTCAAGTAGGTATTTTTTATGAAGAATTTACACAAAATAGTTTTACTTGCCGTTTGGTCAGAGCAAGTTCTTTTATCGAACCACCAATTATAAATTTATTTATATATCATTATAAAATATTTAACAGTATAATGACGGTGTTTTTTATAATGTGGAGTGTAAGGTAGGTTTGATGATGTGATAATGCGAATTGAAAATTATGTATTTACACTAGAAGAACCTGCGCTGAGATCTACACGTGTAAGTGTAAATTAGTATAATTTTAATATATTAGATAGAAGAAGATAAATGCTGTAATAAATATCGTCGAGAGAGTTTGATAAATGAAAATTATATTGGAAAGAGATGGAAGGGCTATTATTTTATGCGTTGAGTTATGTTTGGTTTGGTTTTATAATCTTTTGAATGAAATGAATTGATTTTTGATCCTGGCTGTGATACGTATTTTGAAATCAATTTTAGATATTGTATTCATAGTTAGTAGTTGTTTCAGATTTGTTGACATGTAATTATAGAGTTTGATTGCATAGTAATAAAAGTGTCTTTTGTGCGTGTGAGGCCTGTGTTATTGGGATATTCAGTGTTTTATTTGTTGAGGATTTGATTTTTAATGTGTTTTGAGGGATGTTGAATTGAATTGTGAAGTTTCTGTTGGAAGAGGTGTAGTAATATAGAATTGGAATAAAGTTGTTTTATTGTCATGACATAAATTTAAAAAAAAAAACAATTGAATCTGTGTATAAGGGTACTTGAAGGATGAGTTTAATTGTCGCTTTTTATAATTTTTCTATTGGGTCTGCTATATTATGAGCTTCCCCAATGTTTCCTACTAACTTCAACCTTACAACAGATTAATAACCAAATCCTCAACAAATAAGACTCCGAATATCCTAATAACACAAACCCACGCGGCCATATATACTTTTATTATTATGCAAACAAACTCAATAATTACATGCCCATAATTCTAAAAGAACTAATAACTATAAATACAATATCTAAAATTCGCAACTTACCAATTTTCTAAATGGAGTTATGAATGGTCTAGTACTAAAATGATAATATATTACATAAGTTGTCTTCTGAAACTGATTTCGTTGCAATGTAATATTTTGATTAAAGAAACTTTACGAACATGAAAACCTTTTTCTCTTTTCGAATTGTAGTTTGACGCATTTACTAGATAAAAACTACGGCAATCTAAAATGGTGTTCTGAAAATGTTATCATTTGGGAGTATCTAGTATCATTATTTGACAATGTCGTCTAGAACATTCAAGGGTGGATGATCTAAAAATGGATAAACGACCATCGCAAAGGGCACGCCCGCACTTCGCTGAATAAATCCATCGGTAATGACGTAGCAAGAAAGGAGTTTAGCATTTCACTATGTATGTGTTTTGGGTGCGTCAAATGAATGCCCTTTAATGCGAAGTGCCCCTGTATTGCTAGGCAGCCTTATTTATAAGACTTATGACTTAGTCTGCGTTTTATTCAGTAGCTGTAGAGAACGAAGCATCGGAATACAATATACTCGTACAAGTTTTAATGCAAGATGAATGCACTTCTAATAATACTATTCAAACATTTGTGTATTTAAATACATTTCACACCTATACAGAGTGTGTCAGCACGTACTAGACAGACTTTAATCAGTAATTCCTGAGCGTATTTGCAGTAAAAATGTAGATGTCATTTTGTCAGTACCCAAAGATACACACTTTGGAGGAAATACTGCGAATGATTTATCTGTAAATTCTGTAATTAGGAAAATTTATAAGGTTTCAGAAGACAACGATACTCAAATTGTAATCTTTTAAATTCTATATGAAATACGTTCAAAATTGCCTTCACTGGTTTTCAAAATGCAACCATTTTCAGACATTTTGGAATGTATTTCATGGATTTTGTAGATTACAGTAATAGGATTTTTATCTTTTGAAATCTTACATATTTTCCTAACTACCCGTATGTAATTTACAGATAAAACAATTTGTGGTATTGCTCGAGTTAGCAACCTGCAAAGTGATGTTTTGCGCCATTTTGAGAAGCAAGAGTGGAAGATACTCTCAGTATCGCCCTGGTGAAAGACCACCATTCAGGAGTGAAACGTTGTATACCAGACGTGACTATCAAAGTTTGTAATACCCTTCGTTTGCATAACATCAACCAGTACATAACTCAGTAGGTGGTACGACTAGATACGAAATCAACTACTGAGTTCGTGCAGTTTCGAACAAGAGACGACTCGATACGTTCTCGATCGAGCTGGCATGTGGTACTGGTCAGGCTTATACAGACGACCTGATCACAAACGAGAGAGAGAGAGAGAAGCGACTAGATACGCGTCTCTGTCTTGTTTGTTTGTCTGCACAAATAATTAATTGTGCAACGCCCGACTTTAATTTTAACCTGATAGAAGCGACTAGATACGCATCCCTATCTTGTTATGTTTGCACAAAAAGAGGATTTGTGCAAACGCCCCATTTCAGTACATATTGGCTTCCGACAAGCGTAGTTCCGGGGTTTTAGAAGAAGTGATGATAAGAGTGCACGTTGTCGTTTTCTTTTTCCTACGCCTCTGAACCTCGTTTTCGTCCCGAGACGCTACTGGGTGCTAACGGGACATTTCTCCGACCCCCGCCACCCCTACGGTCGCTCCCGGCGACGGTCCCGAAAACAGAGCGGGCTCTCATTGGTCGAGCTCCTCTGATCCACAAAAAACTTATCAAAATTATTGTTCTACCAAAAGTGTCTGTCTTTGTAAGCGATTCCTGCGGCTGCGGTGACTGATCTAAATAAACGATCTTTTCTGATCTGTTCATTAGCACCCGCGGAATCGAGTAAACTTACTTAATTTATGTATGTACAATGCATTTTTTTGTTATTTGACGGCAAAGTATCACCTGTCCTACTTTGACCCCCATGACATACTTTGTAATAATTTTGGCTTCCTTAATAAAAAATAGGTGAAGATTGCAATAGGCTCAATTCAAGCAGAAGGTCGTGATTTACATCCTAATTTTTTGATCAAGTCGATCCAAGATTGACAGAGTCTGCGGCAGCTCGCGAAATATTCACGAGTTCAAACTGCCCGATTCGCCGCACGGTATCGCACCGAAGTACTTGAACGACGAGTACATTTCTAAAATTCAGAGTATTCTCACGGATTCAACACGCCTTCTACCTACTTCGCCTGCATCTTCACCCGGCCTGAAAACCGACCGTGACTTTCTCTTCGCCTTCACCACCTCCTTGCAAGAAATCGTTTGCCTTTTTCAAGGCATTTCCCCCTTTCCTTCCTACCCTGCTCTGAAGCGTCGAAGTGGCCAGCCTGATCTTCTTCTTCTAAAAACGTGCGACAAGAGTTTACAGATCTTGTCCCGTACACGTTGCTTGAAATGGCTTTTAGCCGTGTTTGGTGACTAGATCTGAATAGCCAGGTATTTCCCACCTTCCTCTTCCCCTTCTCCTTTCCCTCCCTAATACCATCAGCCTTACAACATTCCCCAATTGGGAATGCCATAGTCTCACTGGCTCCAGACGGTTGGAAGCAGTTGGGAGTCTTGTGCGGTATTCATATAAAAAGGGATCACGTGGTACGCCCTCCGTCTCGTTCCAGCAGCACCGTACAGCCTAGACGCGTACCACGTGACCTGTTGCGACATGTGGCAGTTTCTTCAGTCGACGTGTGATTGAAAAAATATTTTTTAAAGTAACCAAATTGACAACTACACTTTTCACTCCAAATAAGCTCAGGAATCACTGGGTAAAACGTGTGTACGATACACCCTGAATATAAGTATATTTTCAAGATATTTTAATGCGCAATAAATCAAAACAAATAAGTGGCTTTGAAATTAATCGTTATTTAGGTAACATAGTTTGGGAGGTTCGGTTATTGATTAGTGCACAGTGAACTGAAAGTGGCTTCAATCATATAAGAATTAGGTAATTTGAGTATTTTAACAGAATTGAGTGAGTTTCTGTATCCTTAATGCGCTAACTTATTTTTTTATGTTAGGGCGTTGAAGCAATGCGTGTTTGCCCGGAACTATAGCGGAGTCGAGCCATAGAAAGTTTTCTTACATTTTAATTTAGGGGAAAAAAATATATTCTGGAATATTAATTCACTTTGATCGTGGTCCTTCACGATCAAAATTATCAAAAACTCGCGAAGAATAATAACAGAATTTATTTTCGTTATTTAGAACAACTATCTCGGACGATATTAGGTCCTCAGAAATAAATTTGGTTTCAAATTGTAGCATGTTTTGTTTACTTTCGAAAAGTATTGATTAACCTTTGCCGAAAAATTACTCCTTCACTGTCAAAATTGACTAAAACTCTAAAAAGAATAGCGAAGAATGACAACATATAATGTTTTTCTTTATTTAGAACAGCTGTATCTCGGACGATATTAGGTCCTTAGAGACCAATTTGGTCTCAAATTGTACCATCTTTAGCCTACTTTAAAAAGTATAGATTAACCTTTACCGAAAAATTAATCCTTCGCTGTCAAAATTGACCAAAACAATAAAAA
>JAHDVE020010979.1:0-36238 GCA_022606495.2 Halesus radiatus
GGAAACGAAACCAGTTGTTGGTCTATTTTATCTACTTCCCCCATACCTTTGTTATATTCAACAACAGGAATGGTTTCATCACTGTAGCTGTTGATCTTCATTTTCGTGTTGAAAAGCAGAATCATGCATCGTGGATAAAATGCAAACTGGTTTTTTATCTTGCCTTTTCAATGCCATCATTTTGTGACTCAATAGGGCTTCAACTCACCCTTTTTCAGTTTTAATGTTTTGAAATGGGGCGGTATTTGTTTTCTATTCGTTCGCACTGTTCCTAAAACATTTGTCCCTCCTTCTTGTAAACGTTGGTAAAGCAGTGGCGAGGAATACCAATTAACAAGAAATAGTGTGTATCCTTTGGAGAGATAAGGTGTCATCAGCTCCATAACAATAGCATCTGAAGATGGCAATTGAGCAACTCCAATTTTTTTCCCGGCGTAAATACGAAACTGAACACAGTATCCACTGACAGATTCTCACATTTTGTACTATTTTAATTCAAAACGAACCATTTTTGAGGGATTATATTGAATAAATGAAAGTGCACCACGAAATTTCATAAGACTTTCATCGATGGCAATATCGTGTTCGGGAACATATAAATAGGGAATTTTTTCATTGACATTGATGAATTTTGGCTTAGCACGATGATTGGATTTTGGTAGGAACGTCAGAAGGCGGGTAAGTAGGATTCCACTCACTGATTCCAGATTTACTTTTTGCTTTTTTGAGGGTCAAGCTTCAGATTCAGTTTGGGAATCATCACTTTCAGATGATTCAGACTCTTCAGTCTAGCAACCAGGATCAATGCTATCTTCAGAATGACCCTCAGTATCACTGTCCGATAAAAGCAATTTAGAAAGAATTTCATCCTCTGTTAAATTATTTTGTTACCTCCTATTCATTTTGATGGATTTTAAATACTAACTACTTCTATTTATATATAAATCAATCTAAAAAAACAGTCACCAGTAGGTATAAAAAAGTTTTAATAATTTCACAAACACAAAACAGTTTAAAATATATTTAGTTCCTTATAATAAAATTATGGTTTTTATTTTGTACCCGAAAAAACGAGATAATATAGAAATATTCTACGCAGAAAAGGGTAACACGCACTAAACAGTTTAATTTTTGTGGTAAAAATTAGTCGAACCAATCAGAACGCTCACGCGCGTCACTCTTACATGCACTTTTGAAACGTCAAAAGCGTTTAAATTCAACCGTCTTATAATAATAAACTGTCTCAAAACCTACAACTAGATGCCACACAAAAAAGTAACTGTATAATATGATCTACACACGGGCGGGGGAGTGGCTAAAACCGCCAGCGTTTGGCGGCCGGTATGCCAGCGTAAAATATTATAAACCGCCATATCTTGGCGGCTGATATGCCGATGGGTTAAAATTCCGATCAGCGCACGAATTTCTACTTCACTGGTATCTTTAAAAGTTGCACTAAACTTGGGTTCCGTTCCACTCTCTCTGTCTCTGACTTCTTTTTCCTGGCGTTTTAGTGAAATCTATAGGTTTGTCCGTCTCTCTATTTCACTTACTATTTCATCGGTTATAAACAAATTGAAACATAACAAAGGGTCGCAAAGGCTTTTGCACGTTCGAGTTGAACCTCTAGCCGTTCGAACAATATTTATTGCCGTGGTTCTATGGTGAATTGTCCCCTTGTTTGTAGCCCAGCAATGTTTGTTTTTACCTCTGGGTTTGCGCTGAGAGGAAATAATTATACGGCTGTCTGAAGATGAAGTTGAATTCGTAACGGAGACCGATTGATCTTCGGCAGAGGAGTCCTGCACATCCAAAACCTCGTCAATCAACTCGTCTTCGGTATCACTCTGCACATCGTCTTCTAATAAGTAATCTTCACAAACACTTTCACAGTCTGTTGACAAAACTTCTTCATCTTCCATCAATACTCAATTTCATTTCTGTTTAACACTCTTCCGTTTGTCATATTGATAATAAGTAACTGAAAATAATAATAAGTTCATTTTAAAACATCAGATAGACAGAGTTACTTTTAATACATATAAACGATGTCAACAAATATGTCACAAAATTTCATAAAAGATAATCATCCGTCTCTCGGACGTACAATAAGGTCATTTGTAGTTATTTGCGGCTCCGCCGTCCCGTGTGAGCTCCGGTCGTCAACTGAGTTGGTTGAAACAGACAACACGCTGCGGCGTATAGTGAAAAAGAGACAACACTATTTTGTCGCGATGTACGTCTCGCGGACGTAGATTATCTTTCCAGGGTTAAGGCTGCTATCAGAAAAAAGTGGGACCTATGATGAATGGTTTTTCAAATAGCACTTAAAAATATGATCTCAGAACATCATTTTGAGTTTTGTCCGAAGTGCGCACATGTCTCAATTCCTCAGGCAACTTGTTATAGCTGGTATAGGCAATGTATTCCAATGGTTTCAGTTCGTCTTTTTTCGAGTGTATTTTTGATATGTGTTGTCGTGTATTATCTTAATGTGTTGTGTTAAACAATTTGTATTTTTTTAAGCGAGCCTCCTGCGAATATTTTCTATTACACAAAAAAGTTTTCCATCAGGCACGGAAAGCAAAAAAAATGTTCATGTCTAGGCAAATGTGTACGGCCACGCCCTAAAGTTTTGTTGTTTTTGTGTAATATTTTTAAAAACAAGCGCAGGAGAGTTTTTTTTATTGATAAGAACATATTATAGAGCGTTTTTAATGTTTTAAGTATAATTTTTATATAGAAACTAGTTTCCTTTAAGGGAACTTTTGTGGGGCGTCGTTACACAAATCCAAGCCGCAGTCGGAGCTACTTAGCCAGATATACGATTTTCATACGCGAAGCCCTCTGATTGTTTCGCTTAAATCAGATCAACAAAGGTGCAAAGTGGGCATGGTCAAAGAATGCAGATGATATAATTCCGTTGAAAATTCTAGGTGCTGTTCCAGGGGAAGATGTCTAGTGGACCACCCCATACATAGTTGGGAAAAACAAACACGAGGAGAGGTTGGGCTGACAATGGATGGTGCCGCCAAGTAGCGCAGGACAGGGACGCCTGGAGGCACCTTGTCGATGCGATGGGTCCCCGATGCAAATAGGACAAGGGAAAGAAGATTTTTGTACGTAATATGACGGTATATAATAGAGACAAAGATTAAATGAAGTAAATTAAATTATTTATTAAGTTTAAAAAAACATGTAATTATTTCACTTTCTTAACTTAACTACACACATATTGATATACCCATAAGTAATGACCGAATTCACATATTTTAAACATGTGCAAACTCAATTGTTAACAATTTTCCCCGATTTGAGAGGCCTTGAACAAATTTAACAATAGGCTAGCATCATGCATTATTGACAGACCGGAACCGTCATAAAGCTCAGAGAATTACTACGAATGTTAGAACGTCGGCATATTTTTAACGAAGGACACTTCCACACGGGACAATAATAAACCGGCGGCCCGCCAAACAAAAAGGGTCATAAACCGATCCTTACTCGGATCTGAATGACCTCAGGAACCGTGACACCAGTCGGCCGCGGCCGAATTAGGTAATGGGCGACGCTAGCGCCAGGGAACTGTCGAAAATTCTCCGCAAGACGGAACAAGGGAGAAGACAAACGAGACAGATGACAACCAGCAACCAGATGAGCTGGTCGTCAAGACAGTTGAATTCAGAGGCCCGGCTTGGGAGGTCGTTTCGTATCCCCGCTTCGGAGAGGGCGCCCAGGCCACGGGACGAGACAGTTGATTTCAGGACCACAGCTCGGAAGGTCACCCCATCTCCGTCCTTCGGATAAGGCACCCAGGCCGCGGGACCAGTGGAGTTCCGAACGCAGGCTACAGGAAGGATGACGTCAGGACTCCGGTGCGGGAGGTTGTCCCATCCCCGCCCTTCGGAAAGGCCACCCAGGCCACGTGACAAGGTGACGGTATGCTTCCGCCCAGGAAGGTACCCATCCTCACCCCTCGAAGAAGCCGAACAGGCTCTCTGACCGCAGTTGCTGCCGACATCCGGCCAGGAAGTTACTGATCTCTGTCCTTCGAAGACCAGCCACAGGACTCTGGATGGTCATCGTAATAGGGAAGTGCTTTTGAACTATTGTGGATGGTTCGCAAATGCGTTAGAAAGTTGTGGAAGGAAAAAGTTCTAGAAGCTTTGAGAAATAAGTGGCGGTGTGTGTTAGTGAGTCTAGAAGGTTCCGGAAAGTTCTAGAGGATTCAATAAAGCTGTAGAAAGTTCTGGAAGGAGTGGCGGAGTATGTCGGTGAGTCTAGAAGGTTCCGGAAAGTTCCAGAAGGTTTCATTAAGCTGTAGAAAGTTCTGGAAGGAGTGGCGAAGTATGTCTACTTATATGTACTTTTCTTGACGGTGAGTCTAGAAGGTTCTGAATTGTTCGCAAATGCTTTAGAAAATTGTGAAAGGAAAAAGTTCTAGAAGCTTTCAGAAATGAGTGGCGGAGTGTGTCGGTGAGTCTAGAAGGTTTTTGAAAGTTCTAGAAGGTCCGATAAAGCTGTAAAAAGTTCTGGAAGGGGTGGTAGAGTATGTTGGTGAGACAAGAAGGTTCCAGAATGTTCTGGATGGTTCGCTAATGCTTTAGAAAGTTATGGAAGGAGAAAGTTCTAGAAGCTTTCAGAAATGCGTGGCGGAGTGTGGCGGTGAGTCTAGAAGATTCTGGAAAGTTCTGAAAGGTTCGATAATCTTAATTTTAATCAATATATATTATTAAAAAAAGTATTCGAGAGCATTCCACAACATTCCAGAACATCCCGCAACATTCTAGAATGTTGTCCTAAACGAAGCCGGGTACCCCAGCTAGTGATTAAATAAAATACATTTTTTTAAACTCTGTTCTACTCATATTTTTGACCGTGTTTTTATTTTCAGCCGGTGACGGCTATCTCCATATACAATTAATTCTTAAACCATGGGATTTATACAATTTTGGATATCAGGGCAACAAACCATGCTGTAAGTCAATAATTATAAATCTTACCTGTAAACCATTAGTAATACATTTTAGCTGTAAGGTATTAGTTATACGTCTAAGTGAAGATCATTTGGCAAACTTAGAAATCCCTAAATTTAAAACTAGTGCTCCTCAACTCCATTAATCAAGGTATATATTTTTTAATGCCATCCCGTATAAAATCAAAACAACAAAAAAACATCTTTCAAATAACAAATCAAACAATTATTAGATAACTCCAACAGTAATTACAAGTTTTAATTTCTTCTTAAATTTTATAAAACTAAAATTGTAAATAATGTATGTAAATTAGAAAAAATAAAATATCTAGAAATATTAGATCAGGCCTCTCGAAATATGAGTAAAATTAAAATGTATTATGTTTACATCTTGTATGCGCCTTATTGTTGCATTTCTATTATCATATTTTCTATTTTGTAGTAACCATCGTGTATGGTACAACAACACAAACTTTATCTATATTACATTCTTGATGTACTTTTATTTTCTGCAGCATACCACTACTGTTGCTAGATGGCGCTGCTCCCCAACTCAAACACGAGAAATCTTTCTCTATTGAGTTGAGTACTTTTTGTTAAATAAATTCTATACCTTTTTGTAATTAGCTATTAAGATATATCTGTACTATTAAATATATCACATGTATTTACAATAATCAATACAAATTAAAAGCAACGATTTGTAATGAGACGAAACTGTTAATTAGTTCGACTAATGTGTATTTTCCTAATGTATTTCTAATGTCTTCCCAGAGAAAATTAAATAACATAAGAAATAAAAATCAGGAGTCTCCTTTAAAAAAAAGCTGAAAGCAATTGGCGAGTAAAGATAAAAATGGACTGAATTAGTGGTTTACCAAAGAAAATTACGTTAAATGAAAAAATAAAAGCAAAGAGTCGCGAAGAAAGGAAGCCACAGAACAAATGATATATAGAGATGCCATAACACGCAAAGGGATGAAACCGAAATAAGAGAAGCGAGCGAGGCGTGCCGCCAATTTAAATAAAAAAAGCAATTTAATAAAAGGTTCGGCTTGTTTACAAAAAGCGAACATTTAACGATTTTTATGAATGTTTTGTAACTTGCTTAAAGCAGTCAAAAACACGCGAAACAAACGTGGACGGCAGTGAACTAAGCTGGTGCTAAAATGGATGTCACGTGGCATTTGCCTCCAGCCGTCAAAATCGTGCTAAGAGCGAGTCTATTAATTGTGACGTCAGTGGACGAAACCTTTAATCTACTTATGTATGTTTCCTAGTAAATGTTTAAAAAACGTGAAGTTTTAGTACGATGTAGCGTTTTGCCCGTTGCACCCAACGGAGGTGAATAAAATGGATTATTATTCCGAAACATCAATTAATCATGCTTGCAAATTGATACTTTAATCATTTTTTTATAACACATATTATTATTAACCCGATCGAACCTAATCTAATCGAACCTAACCTAATTAATAATAATAATAATAATAAAAATTGTGTGATTTTCATAGCGTAATTTTTGTGAAAAATCGCCTCAAGGGCGGTGTACAAATATTACTTCCTATTTATCTATCTAATTATGTACCAACGGGTACAGAAAACTACTTAACCTACACCTTAAAGTTGTATAAGTGAAAACATAACAATGTGGAGAGAGTGAATAGTTCACGCAGGTACTTCCTACGTACTCATTATTGAAATTAAATGTTGTTTAATTAATTTTTTTTAAACGGCCTGCAAAAATAACACAAAACATTTAGATTATAGGTAGGTACCTACCTATTCACATCTCCCGGTTTCAACCAATGCCATTACAAATAATAGACAGGTTGTTGAGCTCACAAAGTAGCAAAATATACAATAAATGCCGTCCTTTGATTTAGTATTAAACTGACATGCGTCGCGTGAGGTCATCTGATGTGGCCAACTAAATTGTACAGATAAGGGCCAAAATGCCCCCCTGTGTGATAAAAAAGTGTTTCCCTAACACGGTAAACACCAGTAACATTTCATTCGTAAATACATGCAAATTACTTACGTAATCGGGAAACAAACGAACACTTAAAAAATACACAACGAAACAATAGAAATAAGTATTATTAACAACATTGGAGAAATTGAGGTAGTGAATGTAGCAACAGAGTAGGTCCTTTCTTAGTAGGTCCAATCGTAGTGTAAGCGAGTAGGCAAAGTGTCATCTCATTCGCACCCGTGACTTCGACGCAACTTAGAATCACGAAAACGACGTACGGACGCACATCCATAGCGTTCAAGACATATCTTTTAAATTTCCGTCTTAGTCATACAAAAACGATGTTTGAATTAAGAATTTACTGGAAACGTAATGTTTGTTACTCGTGCCACATTTTGTGTTAATTTTGTTACACAATAACGCGTCTATAAGTGTGTAATGTCATTGGTTTCAACACCTAAAATACTAATTTGGAGACAATCGAATGAAAAGTGGAACGGTCACGCAAAACACATAAAAATAAACTTATTTTTATAAAAAAAATGTACAGTATAATATTGAAATATCATTGATATAATAACGTTAATATAAGAATGTCGTTATTTATTTATTTCCGCCCTAGTGGCCTTTTACAATAAAATAATACAATACGGATGTATTAACTATTTGTTATTACAACAATAGTAGAGCTCTTGCTCTGATTAACACATTGTATTGATTGACAAAGCATGATGCATGAGTCAAACATACATGAATTTAAAAATAAAAACACACTATTTAATAATTAAAAATAACATTAGCAAAATAAGATATGTAACCAGTGTGAAATATAAAAAATAAAATAAAATACAAGTGGATAACTCGTACATTTCTACAAAATATTTACATAGAGTTCTTTCAGCAGAAATACGGAATCTCAAAATATAGTTTACATTCACTTCGCTCAGTTGATAATGTTGGTGCTATACGATTTTATTTGATTTATCTGTTAATATGAAATGAGTACGTAATAGTTTCATCAATTGTAATATTGTGGTTTTTTTTTCTCCTAATTGAACATCGTACGTTACAGCAACTACAATATGTTCAAATAATATCAAAGATTAAAAATATGAATTAAATGTCACCTCAAATCAAGTATTGAAACGAAAAAATTGTTAAAACAGCTTTTCAGCATCCGATCGTTAATATTTGTGCGCGTATAACAACGATGAACTGTCGGATGCAGATACGAACAAAATGGCGATTACAAAGTATAAAGTAGTCCAATTTGCACGATACCTATCGCGTTTACATTAAAAATTACATAACAATAAAGCAGAATTGCATTCAGAGTGTCGTTTTACAATGTTTGATTAATATTTTCAGGATCGCCGCTTGAACTAACCAAAATCGCCGAACTTAATGTAGTCCGAGCAAATGTCTACCTAACTGAAGTGCGAAACGTATGAAGAAGCCGCCAAATTGGAGTGATTTAAAAAAGAAATCCACTACGAGGTTACACAAACGCGGTTCACGCAATAATCGACCCTATTGGAAATCGAAATGTGAGAGAACGTGAGTCAAAAACGAACTCTTTGAAAAATAACTCCGCCGATGAAATTAGAGTATTAATTGTAGATGTGGTGTAATATTATGGAATAAATATTACAACCTATTTTAATTTGTTTTTGTAAATATTATTGACAAAAGTATTTAACTGCTGCCAGGAGCGTTTATAAAGTTTTGGTTCTGCTTTTAAAACTTCTAAGCATTTTGCTTTGCCGGCATTTTTTTTCATTGTTATGTTGTCTCTAAAGAGTTTTTTTACAATTTCAACTTCTTCTTGCGACCACTTTATGTGTACGCTTTTAATTCTCCTCAATACTTTTTCCCCGAAGAAATCACCGTTTTCACTCGTCATGTCATAGCTTGATCGCAAGTGTATCGTCTTTGTTTGTTTGTTATTTTCTTTTAGTTCGATTTCTGTATTACGCTCTAGCCCAGCTTCGATTTCTAAGGCAGCATTAGCTTCGTATTCGATGATTTCGGTGGAGACTTTTGAGATGGGGGACGCTTTCTCTATCGCTATTAACTCGCTTCCCTCAATCTCCTTTTGAAGATCTTGTAGAGGCAGTGTGCAATTTTCGAAATCAACTGACACGTCATGTCCGAGGAAACCGGGCAAATCTTCAGTAAAAGTATCATTTTGTTTTGGCTGAACTTGAGACGTGGTTGCAATTTGATCTCTAATTCCGGTCACCGTCAACAATTTGGAATTCCTCAAATGACACATATCTTTTATTCGACTTAAACATTTTCCACCATCAAATGGCTCTGCCGTTAGTGGCCTGGCAAACAAGTATACGTTTGATGGTGGTATATTTAATGGTCCTCTACAAAAAACTATTAAATCAATATTCTGTCGCATGACACTTGTTAATAAAATTGGCACGACACGAACTCCCTTTCCGGATATTTGAAAGATGTCTATTTCGGCGGTAGAATCCCGCTGTTCACGTTTCAATAAATTAATTATATCCAAAGATCGTTCATCGGTTTTTCTATTGACATAGCAACCGAGTTCTGCTTCAACAACATCGCCAGACCTTTTGCGGTCTAATAGTATTATGTGAACTATAGTTACTGCACATAATTTTTCGTAATTTAGTATTGTAATGTCTTGATTTAACTTATGGTAATATTTTTCTTCGAGTGAACGAACTTTCACCATTACCGTTTCAATATCTTCATCAAACGGCAGCACCTGATCTTCGGTTAATAAATTTGTATTAATTGTTTCTTCGGCAATTGATGTCGCATTCCAGCGATAGTTAGATTCTAACAATATTTTAAAGTTATCTAATTCTCTCATGCGTTCTAGGTAAGCGGTCGAAATATGTCCACCCATTATTTGCTCAGAGTGAAGAATTTCTATACACCTCAAGATTGACGGACGAAGTTTCTTTGGAATGGTGGGTGCTTTAACATGGCCCGTACGTTCGTCAAAGCCACACATTTCTTTAACTCCCTCTAAAAATAGGTCAAACCTTTTTGGGTGTATTACATCTGTTAGTTGTTTCACATTTGGGTCTTTCTTTATTATTATATTTAGCAAAGTTCCCAGGTGCCTCATTTTGGAGCATATAACATTTCGGTTCATCTGTCCTGTCTTGTTATTCAAAAGTCTTGAACCATAAGATGTTATTAATGGATCATATTTGATCAAAAGTGTTATTTCGTCATTTCTCAGCCTTTGTAGGATAGTTTCTTGAAGTTCTTCTGATGCTGATGATAATGTTGGCACAATAGACATGGACTGATTTAAAATGACACGTTTTTTGTAGTTTTCCGGCATGTCCTCATATTCCGCTTCAACACCTTTTCTGCATTTCTTGCTGTGTCTAAAAAATCCCAAACGTTTGAACATGCCAAAACATGTTTTGCAAATGACGAAACTTGAAGGGCTTGTTGTTTTGTCTTGCATGTTTCTCCTATTGGGTATCAACTCCCCTTCCCTTTCGTAGCAAACTTTACTATTGTATAAGTAATTTCCACGGTTTCTTAACTCTTCAGTAATGACTTGCCTCTTTTGTTTCCTGTTTTTTGGATCGGAATCTGTTATCGACAAATATGTTAATACTTCTTTCTCATTCGGGTGGTGTCTCTGCAAATGTCTTGTAAAATTGGTGACTAACTTTTTACAGTAAAGGCATGCATTTTTTCTGTCCCAAGTCCTATTTGTTAGTTTCCTTCTTGATTTAGGTATCTGTAAAAAAAAAATTAAAACAGACATTCTTACATAATATTAACTGAGTTGGTATTTAAATACACGTGCTTATAAAGTAATGTGGAGGGGACAACATTTAATTCAGTGAAGAAAGTGACTCATCACCTGAAGGTTTTTTTCATTATTGCTCAAAGTATCATTCGTCCTGAAGTTTGGCTGGGATGTTTCACCAGACAGCGCCATATTTCGAGTAACCATTATTTTCGGAATTGCTTTTGAAGACGTCAAGGATTTGCTGTCACAAATGTAGTCTGATCCATCAGTCTCAGAAAAGTCATTATTTAAAAGTGAGTCATCTTCATCGCACGACAGCATTTTAACATTTTCTGGACTCTGAAAAAATAATTGCATACAGTGCCGAAACGGATATAGAAATTTAAAGTTCCCCTTGGAAATATTAAATAAAACTTTGCATTTAAAGAGAGACGATAAAAGTGGGTTTTCCGTTTTACAAAATTCTCTATAAAAATCAAAATGAATTGAAATATTAGCAGGAAAGATGAAATAACTGATTGATTACCTCTACACCATTTTCATCCTTAATCAGACCACTCATGCTTGATGATTCTGGACTTTCTGGAAACATCAAATGTCCTAATTAAATATTGGTTACCTTGTTTTTAGGTGTTGACGAAAATGTTTTTGTTTTGAGGAAGGATAGGAAGTTTTAGGAAGGAAAACGGTATGAGGGGTGGGTAGTAATGTGAGGGTCAGCGTGTCGAGGCGTAACAGACTATTAATCCATCCTCCCACTGAGTTGCAGGGCGATGGATTAAAAGAGTCTAGCTGGAGAGGACAAGGGATCTCCCTCGATCCGGCCCACCAGGCAGTTGATGGGCAGACGAATCCGCCGCCAAAATCTGGACAAATCTCACCCCATGAACCCGGGCGCCCCTACCAAGTCACCAAACGTAGCGAACCACTCAGGGTGACCTATGGCAGAGGTGTTGGTTATCCAATGAATGGTTCCCGGGGTGGCGGTAACCATACCAGCTCAAAACCATCACACTCAAAGGTTCATCATAATCACCTGAATCTATTTTTAATTATTATGGGTTAAATCGGGAATATAATAAGAATTATTTAATGAGTTAAAGTCGGTGTTCATGTTGGGTAAATTTGGATAAGTTTTCTGACTGCTTTTTTCACTACGCCGGCAACACATTCCACACAAATATTATGTATATGCATCTAGAATTACAATATTGACTAAAATAAAATGAGTAAATGATGGTTTGTCGCCCGGCGAAGAAATTCAATATTTCACTGGTCGATTGACAGACCGGCAGGTTCCCAACCCAAGTTGCGAGCTCAAAACCCGGCTTGTGCAAAAATTTACAAATGGCTTAATTGATATAATAATTTCAAAATATATATCATGAGCAAGAGCAGACACATGTTTTTGTTCCTCGGAGTATCTTTCATTGTAATACCAGTAGGAAAAGGGAAGCATTCCCACCTGACGTCTGTGCTCTGAAGATTTGTATTTGATTATTAAGATAGGGGAATCTATCAAACAGAACGCCCGTTTCTGCACAGAGACAAGGTTTTTTCAGGTATTTTGGGGCTCAAGAACAGAGGTGGCTACCAAATTCAACAAAGAGGCGCACTTGCGATTAGTGCAGGGTCTGCAGTTGTGCCCCGTACAGCACGCCCAGCTTCTGAGAGACTAACACGACTTTGGCATAGACGGAGCCCCCGTGCCTGAGCTGGTCACTTGAAGTTACACCAAACATATCAATGGAAGGCATGTTGAGAAGATTGCTTCGTTGAAGGAGACTAGATTATCCGTTCGAACCATTTTGGATGTAATCATACATGATTGGGTATTTGAAACATTAACTTCGACGAGGTTGGTGTCAACCGATCAACATAGGGTAATAACTTCTTACTGGATCAACATAGGACGGAAAGAGTGTTCATATAATCAAGGCTGATTAAAAGATACATGTCGGGCCCTCTGCAGTAAGTACCGATTGTACGCCTAATTCGTCTGCCCCAATCTCACGGGTAATAGGAATCAACAAAATAGAGATTTTTTTAAATAAAAATATTCTTCTCACCTGTTATCCCATTAACAATTTCGCTGTATTCCAAACATTCATTCTTCACGTCCTGGAGGTGTATATCTATGTCCGTATGCGACATTTCACCTCTGTCTCCATCTAGCGACCCTGCTTCCGTTTTGATGGAATCACCATATGTGTTAAGAAGATCCATGGCACAACTACAAGCTGAAGGTTGTGATGAGATGCTTTGTTATTGATCACTGCTCGGGGTAAGAACTACCGAAAACAGATTAATTAAAAAATCTATGATATAGCGCATCTCTCATAATGATTTTCTTAGTAAATAAATAATTCAAGCGAAACTTACGTTGCTTATCTCAACCAGAAATGATAAATATCTATGATATTAATGTTTAATTAATCACTTGAAAGAAAGTCACCAAATTGTAGGCCATTCATAATAAAACATATACAATTGAGGGGAAACAACTCATTAGAAATATTCGCCGTACGATAACATTTGAACATGCTATGAACAGTAATAGTAGAAAAGAATTTCGAGAAAATCGGGATGATGATAATTTCTTGGATAGAAAACAATTTCGAGGGTTTACTAATAACGGATACAGTTGATTTATATACGTGAGTTTGAACAGAATGAAGTAAATTCTTTAAAGTCAGAATCGCGAACGTGCGAAGGCCGACACATATTATTAGCATTAGCAGACGTCAGATTGATTTACCATAGAAACGGCCTAAAGTCTTCTTCTTCTTTTTTCGTGGCTGTTCGGTGAACAAAGATGGCGGTGCTATTCAATATCAAAAATGTTCTCGTTGCTGGCAGAGGCGTTGACAACTATTTCCGTTCATTCATTTGCGTAATGTGTCTATGACATTATCTGTCGATACTTTTGCTCACTTCACTAAAGTCGAGGTCGGGCTAGTAGGTCCAAATACCAATTATTATATTTGTTCGACCCTAAGGTATTCCTCGTTCAGACGGTTCAGTTGTAGTTGAAGCGAGTTAAATTTAAAGACGATTGAAGGCATGTTGACACGTGTGAATATGTTTTCAACAGAGCTGAACAACTTTTGAGTCTATCGGGTGAAGTTGACAGGTCTTCAACTTTAATCGCTCGAGTGTGAGTCATCGTTCGAGTATTTACCGAATCGACACGTTTTAGTTCGCTGCGGCCGGTGGCGGCATCTTCAACAAAAAATGTTTGAAGTGGTCGAACGACATCATATTTAGATTTCTAGATCTTTACCAAAGCCACTGTTGTCTTCGGATTAAAAAACAAGGTGTTTAAAATATTAAAACAATACCCGGGACAGTGCCATTAATAACATTATTTACGAAATGTGTTTTGTTGAATTGACTCTAGCGAATATAAAAAAGATGTATATAAATTTTAATTAATAGTAAATGTTTCTAACTAACTAACCATCACGCCGTTTCCCCGCAGGGGTAGGCAGAGAGAACGGACCGCCAAACAACTCGATCTTGGCATACACTTCTTGCTTCATTCACTTTCATACAACGTCTCATACATTCTCTTCTTTTATTCCGACTTCTGACATTGCCCGACTCAAGTATTTGATTCACTTGATCGTGCCACGTCTTCCTTGGACGTCCCCGGCTTCTTCTTCCATTCACATTCGCGTTATATATTCTCCTTACACTCCTTTCTTCATTCATTCGCTCTACATGCCCAAACCATCTAAGCGTCCCTTTCTTAATCTTGCTCACTACGCTTGCGTCAGCCTTGCATTCTTTACGAATCTCAACATTTTTCACACCATCATATATGGTTTTACCACACATTCGTCTCAGAGATCTCATTTCTACAGCATTCAGTCTACTTTCATCCTTCCTCTGCCAGTTCCATGCCTCACTGCCATACATCAGAGTTGGTATCAGCACTCCATTGTGGACTGCCAGCTTCGCTTCTTTCGACAACTTTTTGTTTGCGCCAACAGCGTTCAGTCCTCCGTTAATGGAGTTTCCTGCATTCACCCTTCTTTCAATATCCCTATCAGTCTTTCCATCTCTCGTAAACATACTTCCCAAATACACAAACTCGTCTACCTGCTCCAAGTATTCATCATTCACAACTATATTGCACACTGTGTTCGTACTCTCTCTTTCAAACACCATGTTAAATGTTTCTGATTTGATCATTTCCATAAATGCTCCGCATATACTTCTATATAAGTGGATATAAGTAAATAAATATAAAAAAAATTGGTTTATGCATATAAATTAAGTATTTAATTACACAGGTAAATAAGTACATAATAGAATAAACCAATTATGGCACTCTGTACCTACATTATTAACATAATATTAGTCAGACTTGTAAATGAGTCTCCCATTGCCAAATATCTCAGTTATTAGTTTTTTTTTGCCGGTATTGTTGCTCGCATAACTTTATCCTGCTTTTGAATTTTGATTTCTGAAATTCGTAAATGATTTATATATCCTACAGCATCTTCTAATACCATCTTTCTCAGGGGAGTATTTGATATAATATTGCAAAATATCAGAAATGGTTATAGAGATGTACGCAGGTTAATTTAACTTGACGCCATCCTGAATAACAAAATCGGTTCGAGTTAAACTGAAACGTATTAAAATGCCTTTCAATTTCTCATTCAACTTTTGACCCTCGATTTAACTCGCTTCCACTATAACTGAATCGTCTGAACAGAACATAAGTGTTGTATTTTTGCAATTTTTTTCCAGAGAAATTTGCTGTGGAATCAGATCAGTAATTAATTTTCAATTGATATAATGAGTTCAGATGTCGGTGTCATAAAGTCCGAACCGGATATAATATCCGAAGAAGGGAGTCAAACATCCCAATGTGATACAATATTGCAGTACGGGATTGTCAAGCAGGAGGCAAAAGACGCTTCTGCGATCAAGTCCGAACCGGAGACAATCCCCGAAAAGGGCAGTCAAACATCCTATTATGACGCAATATTGCAGTACGGGATTATAAAACATGAGACAGATGTTTCTGTTATCAAATCCGAACCGGAAATAATCCCCGAAAAGGGGACTCAAACATCCCATTGTGACGCAATATTGCAGTACGGAATTATAAAACAGGAGACAAAAGATGTTTCTGCTATCAAATCCGAACCGGAAACAATCCCCAAAGAAAAGAGTTCAACATTATATTATGATGCAATATTGGAGTATGATATTGTCAAAGGGGAGAGGAAAGACCATTATGCGATCAAATCCGAACCGGAGACAATCCCCGAAGAAGGGAGTCCAACAACCCCTTGTGATGCATTGTTGCAGTACGGGATTATCAAACAGGAGACAAAAGACGACCCTGCGTTCAAGTCCAAACCGGAGACAATCCCCGTAGAAGAGAGTCCAGTACCCCACTACGATACAAAAGTGCAGTACGAGATTGTCAAACAGAAGACAGAAGACGTTTCGGCTATCCAGTGTGAACCGAGAACTTTAGCGGCAGAAGGACGTACGCAAGAATATGCCTCGTACTTTGAGATAGATATTGACACTCCTGATGTTAAAAGGGAATGTTTCGTTCATCTGAAAAAGACCGATCACACCAGAGGTAAGCTATTAACTTTTTTTTTTCGATGTCTTTCCTATCAGAAATTAGTTTACTCTCCTGTCGTTTTGTACGTGGGTATTTACAGCTGTGAGCAATATATATGAGCAATTTGGACTGACTGGGTGGCCGCCTTCTTCATCAAGCCAAGCAAGCGCATCCATCACCCGGTACTGGGAAGTTATACAAATTACAGTAGTGAGGTCGTAGAGGGTCTGTTCTATACTGTTGTTAGACAGGTGGCGCTGCAGGAATGCGGATTTGATTTTATGTTGATTAGTATTATATTAAATATTTTTTTAACATTAAAAACATTTTGTTAGATATTCGTCCCTCTGAAGCAATGTAAGTTCAGCCTCGATGCACTGGAATTCGCCCAAATCTAGTTGGTGTTTTCTAAATGCCCAACAGAGGTTAGTGACGTGCCCTTTTTCTGCATGTGTGCTGACGACGGGCGGTCAGAATAAATTGGACATTATTATTATTATTGTTCTCCATCACATGAAAGCAAGAAATTTATTTTGTCTCTCGTATATTCTTGTCTTTTTTCTTGCCCCCCTGCATCTAGCTGATTAAAATACAGCTTAATTTGTGCGAATTAAACTAGTGATCTGTGCTGTTAATTTCTCCAGTCAAATTTTTTTGTTCAAACTTAAATACCGGTATATTTTGTTTTATTTTCTAAGGTTAGTTTTCAAAGTTAAAATAATTTTTCAATGTCAGCCAAAACGCTCCAAATCTATTGCCGGTCGGTTTTGAAGTTAAAATGTCAAATGTCATAGCAAGGATGAGCTTTACCATACACAATTTTATATTCTATTTATTTATGTACCTTTTTATAAACTTTAACACAAAGAATAATAATTGTATTGAGCATTAACATTATCGTTATATACACCCAAAAAAACGTATTTAAAATACAAAACAAAATCGAAAAATAAAAATTTCCATACTAATCCAAAAACAGAACACACACGCGACCTCAGATGTTTCAAATTCAATGGTACCAATATAACATGGTGTTTTCATGATATGATTATTTATTCATTTTTAAATAACGTTTTATAAATTCTACGTTTATATATGTATAATAAAACGTATAAATTCAGTAACGTCGTTTGTTGATCTATATTAATATATATATATATATATATTTAAAGCCATTATATTTTTCACTGGAGTTCCTTATTGTAATGTATAGAAGTGGACCTTCTGGCTACAGATAAGATCGCTGATGCAGGTTAGTGGTATGTATCGAATGGTAGAAGAAGCCGGGGATGTCCGAGGAAGACATGGCACGATCAAGTGAATCAAATACTTGAGTCGAGCCATGTCAGAAGTCGGAATAATAGAAGAGAATGTATGAGACGTTGTATCAATGTGAATGAAGCAAGAAGTGTTTGCCATGATCGAGTTGTTTGGCGGTCCGTCATCTGTGCCTACCCCCGCGGAGAAACAGAGCGATGGTTAGTTAGTAAGTTAAATTTAAGTGTGATATCGATAAAAATGACAGAAAAACGTGGTAGCATTATCTCAGCGGATAAGAGCGCTTGTCCCGGATAGACCGAGAGGTCCTGGGTTTGAGCCCCAGATGCGACCGTTACCGTTATTTTATGTATTTTGTCTTTCACATTTCATTTGAGATATATTACTAATAATATTTTAATTCTTTGGCCCACAAAACCAGTTGTGGTTTTGCATTATTTAGTGCTGAGAAGGGATAAGTCACAATATTTTTTTGGCCTTACCGCCACACCTAGCATCGTCCCACATCAAATTAAGTTTTACGCAGTTTTCGAATCTGTTCTAACTTGTCATCACGCTTGACATTTGTGTGAGAATTGGTATTTTTCCTACCATCATTGTGGATATTTAACTTTAAAGTTTTTTTACCTGTGAAATGCTCTCGATATGACCATTAACTTTTTGTGTATTTTTCAGAATTCGTTTCGACGTCATTATTTACTATTGACTCAAGTGATCCGAAAGCAAAACAATCACTATCCTGTCCCACCTGTTCCTACAAGTGTGGTTATAGAAGCAGTATGATTACGCATCTTAGAACCCACACTGGAGAGAAGCCATTTTCATGTTCAGAATGCACGTACAGGTGTAGTTATAAAAGCAGTTTGGTTACGCATCTCAGAACACACACTGGAGAGAAGCCATTTTCGTGCCCAGAGTGCACGTACAGGTGTGGTCAGAAAAACCAAATGGATCGTCATTTAAAAACCCACGGTGGAAATAAACCATTCTCGTGTTCGGAATGCAATTACAAGTGCTATGGGAAAAGGGAATTCGTTGTTCACACGAAAACCCACGCTGGAGATAAACCATTCTCGTGCTCGGATTGCAATTACAGGTGCAGTAGAAAAAGATGTTTGGCTCTTCATATTCAAAATCATTCTGGAGATAAACCATTATCGTGCCTCGAATGCAATTACAAGTGCAGTCGTAAAAACGATATGGTTCGACATGTTAGAACCCATACTGGAGAGAAACCATTCTCGTGTCCGAAGTGCGACTACAGGTGTAGTCGGAAAAGCATTTTGGCCATTCATTTTAGAATCCACACTGAATAAGCATCCTTTAGTGTGCAAGAAATGCAATTACAAGTGAAGTCAAAATAGCGGAATGGGCCGTCATGTTTGTTTATGACACCGTCTATGGAAATTCAAAAGAAATTCTTACAATTCCTCTAAATGAGAGAGTTTGGGTTTTACTCGTGGCTGTTTCCAACAGAATTTCTCTCGGGAATGCTGGGTATCTGCAGCCTACGTTAAAGGAGGGATATAGCAATGCTCCTTATTGTTTATACACTCTTCAACAGTGTAATTATTAATACCTGGCATCCTGGAATTTCACATAGGCTTCTGCTTCTTCCCAGGCACAGAACTATTAAACTATTTTTATAACTATAATTATGTTAACTATATTTTTTTGTTATTTTTTATCGCTTTTGTAATGTAATGGTGTGTATAACAGTTTTGCAAAATATAAATAATAAAAATTGTTAAAAAGGAACCTATGATTTCTCACATTACAACTGTAATATCAATACAATGGGGACTACTTATTGATTGTTTTAAAACTTCACTTATTTATGTGTACTGTTCAACTGAATTTCACATTTTAGTTTTAATTTAATATGTAAAGCGTCCTTGAGAATTTAAAAAAATAAAGTTAGCCGATATTAATACATACATTGTAAATAAGCATGTAAAGAGAAGTTCTACGGCACGTTGGATTCGCATCAATTAATTATCCACTACTTTTTATTCTTTCTTTAGTAGGAATCTCCCCGTGCTGACTAGGGTTACTAAATTAATATCATTATAGAACTAGCCTCGACGGCCTCCGTGGTCGAGGGGTAAGGCTTTCGACTACGAATCCGAAGGTCGCGGGTTGAAATCCCGTCGTGCGCAAGTAAAAAAAATATTTAATTAATTTGTGTCGTTTTATTCGGTCGTATGCTTTGTGTAGATCTACAAAAGCACAGAAAAGTTTTTTTTATTTTTTGCCAGAAACTTCTCTGTGAGCATACGCAACGAGAAAATCTGATCCATGCTCCCCCTTCCACTCATAAATGCACCTTGCACATCCCATATTTTATTCTTTGTTTTCATTTGTACCCTTTCAATCAATATCCTACCATACAGTTTCCCAACTGAACTTAGCAGGCTAATAGCCCTGTGATTTTTACATTCCATGCGTGACCCTTTACCTTTTTCTATACAAATCATGATTAGATCGGATCTAATCATGATTTCTCCAATCTAATGGGGTTTAACCCTCCTCTAAACACTGTTTAAAAAGTTTGCACAACCATGGGAGAATTATACGGCTATCCCCTTTAAAGTATTCAGCAGCAATATTAATATTGATCCTTAAATTTCATCCATGCTGATTTTGGGAACATTCACCCTATCGTCATTCATACCATTGTTGGCTTACCTTTTGTAAAACTTCCTTTGTATATAAATCTGTACTAAAAGCTGTTTGTATCTTACAAATAAATAAATACCTGACTCGCAAGTAGAATCACTATCACTCGGCTTGCTTTCGAAGACCTCTTCAAAGTATTTCATCCATCTCACTTTTATATCTTTCTCATTCGTCAGCATTTTTCCATCTTTCGATTTTATCACTTTCACACATCCGCTTTCTGGACCATTCCGAGACCTTTTGATCTCCTTCCAAAACAGACAATACTTATTGCTTAACGATAAATAAAGCGCGATTTCCAAAGCGAAAATTCAAATTTCAAGACCGCTTCGCTCAACGGAGACAAGGAGTATTGCCATTATTGTCAACTTAAAAAATAAAAACTCAATTAATGTATTTTATTCGTCTGCCACACTACTGGGCCACCCGCTCGTCTGGAAGTGATTTTAGTTCCAACAGTTGTATGTAAGTAAATATTTGGTTGCAACCAATTTGTATTACTAATCCTTGTTTGAAAAATTTAACTGAAAGAGTAAATAAATAAAATAAAACCACATATTTCCCTCTTATTTTGAACGTAAAGTGTGCAATATTTCACCAAGTTCGCAAAAAAACCGTTGATTTGAATACGAAACAAATAAGCAACGGGACATTTTTTTTATATATATTCATATATATATATATATATTATGCATATCGTAATGCTCTAATATATTTCATTGATGATAGTTTTTTTAATATTTTTTTATATTGAACAACAATTATAGAGCTTAAAGTAATCAAAATTAAGTTTAAATTTCGCCAAAACCAAAAAAAAAACGTATTCAAAATACAAATCAAAATCGAAAAATTTAATTTTTATTACTAATCCAAAAGCAGAATGCGCACATGACGTTAGATTTTGAAAATGGATGTCCTCGAACAAATTAAGATTAAATCCATACAAAACAGAATTTCTTTGGAGAGCAACAAAAAAGCGCCAATCAATGTTAGATAAATCTCCTCTCACTACTTCGGGCTGTAACATTATCCCTAAAACAGGCGTTAAACTTCTAGGTGTGCATCTAGATGCAGATCTATCACTCAAATCCCAGATTAACAAGACAGTAAGCGCAGGTTTCTTTCACCTGCGCCAAATCAAATCAATACGGAGAAATATTCCAGCTAATGGCACAAAGATGTTGGTAAATTCTTACGTTGTTTCTCGACTTGATTATTGCAACGGCATACATGCAAGTCTTCCCAAAATATATACTGACAGACTTCAATCAGTTTTCAGTGCTGCAGCAAGGCTTATAACCGGCGCTTCCAAATACTCTCACATATCTCAACATCTGCGGAAACTTCATTGGCTAAAGTGTCATAAGAGGATCCAGTTTAAACTATTCTGGATGGTCTTTAAGGCGATACACGACATGGCACCACCCTACTTGGCGAAACTATGCACTCCAAACGATGTCAACACTAGGCAATCATCTCTTCGATCAGCGTCTTCAACGCCCATAGAAAGACTCAGTACGTAAACGCAATCCCAATACCAATTTCGGAGACCAAGCTTTTGCGGTGGCAGGCCCAACAGCCTGGAACAAACTCACTTCACATTTGTGAAAAATCGACAGCTCTACTGAATTCAGAGCAAAACTAAAGACCCATCTATTTAAATTATCGTTTCCATAATAACGACCCCATTGGTCTACTGGTGTTTTCGAGTACTCAGTCCAAGAGAATTACTTATATACCTATTTACCTTCTACCGCCCAGATTACCTTCTTTAATTTTAATAAAACATATTACACTTTTGTGTGCTTTACCACTGACAGCACGAGCAATAATCATAACAGGTATTTATATTATTATTTATTTTATTTTATTCATTCATTAACGCCCCAAAGGGCTTTTACATATTTTAACATTAAAATGATTATATGTACAGAACTTAAAAAAATATAACATGATGCATAGTTGGTATATAAGTGTAACATATTTATAATACATATGAAGGTATAATGTATAAGTGCATGCCACAGAGAAGTTACAAAGGGAAAGGTTTTTAATTTGTAGATACTACTTTTTTTATAATAAAAATAGTAATAGCCTGATCTACATGATACATAATATACAAGTGCATAATATAATACTCGTATAATATGAGTGCATGACATTGTGAAAAAAAATCATTGTGTTTTTATATTTCGGATGATGTAAAAAGGTATGAAATTGCATAATACATAATATAGTATATGATAGGGTCAGTGGGCCGGTTGTGGCCATTGGGCCGGTTCTGGCCATTTTCAACTTTACAAGTCGAAATATAAGCTAAATAAAATCGAATCTTTTTTTACTCTATGGCAAAATGCATATTTGTCAATGGTCTTCGTTGACAAGTGACACAATAAATCTTATTGTTAACAGTTTGGGTTTGGTCGATGCGAATAAGTGTTGTGGAATTTTTTATTGAGATTGTTACCCAAAACCTTAAGGAACCCACCGTAAGTAATTTTGATATATATTTGTAATCCTTTTGATGTTTTATTTGAAAACAAGATGTACCCATTATAAAAGGGTAAAGTAATATGTTTTTGAGGTTATTTTTAGCAAATTGGTTGTTTAAACATGATTTTTCGATGTGGCCATTACTGACACAAGAATTTATACAAATGTATGGGTTGTGGCCACGTTGGTGGCCACAAGTGGCTCCCATACAGTACTAGTTTTGGCCATTATCTAAAAAAATGTACATATCCGCTAATTTTGATATTTTAACTTAATAAATTATTATGTTTCTTCTTCAGAACTGTGAAAATGACTCCGGCAAATAAGAAGAAAGATGCTATTGAGCACTCAAAACGCAAACTTTTTTGTTATTCACCATCGAAATTAATTTTGGCACTCGATGCTATAAAAGGAGGTATGAAGGTATCTACTGCTAGTAAAAACTACAAAGTCCCCCGTAGTACTTTGCGTAACAAAATATGTGGACGTGCACCAGCGGCCTCAGGTCACGTAGGACCACAAGCTGTACTTGGTATAGAAATAGAGATGTCACTAGTCAGGTGGATTAAAGATTGTGCCCGGGCAGGTTTTCCAATTAACAGGGAATGTTTATTAGATTCCGTAAAGAAGATTGTTGTTACTGGCAACATCAATACTCCTTTCATCAATAATCGCCCTGGGAGGACATGGTTTGAGCCATTTATGACGAGACATCCTGATTTAAGCAAAAAACATGCAGAGTACATAAACAAGGCATGCATTGATAACCGAAGAAAAAATCAGAAACTGGTTTGAAGAAGTCATTAGTTTGTTAGGACCTACAGTATGTGGAGAGTAAAATTGAACCAAATATGCTTAAAGATTTCAAAGTCACTTACAGCACTGGTATGGATTGGACAGGTTGTACTGAAGGGTTGTTCCTGCATAAAGTATGGCTGGCCTTCAAAGACGATAATACTGCATTGCCAAATACAGATCTTACTTGTATTAATCTAGATCGAGTTACAACGCCTCCAGAAACTCCTGTTATTGAACCTTCATTTTCAATAGCGGTAAACGAAGAAATCCTGGACGTATCAGCATCAACATCTAAAGATATTGTATCCTCTTCTGAGATTGTAGCATTGAATATGCCGACTAATGCCGCAGAATTAGTGAAAAAATGCGTCATATGGCCTGAAAAGAAGACAAATACTACCAGTCGAAAGAGAGTATATTCCTTCGGTGTTAACATCAGATAAATGGAAAGATATTATGATGGCTAAGGAAAAGGAGAAAGACAGAAAAGAAGAACAAAAACAGATAAAACTAGCTAAAAAAATAAATAAGAACATTAAAAAAAGAAACCGACCATTGAAATTTCAGAGACGTCAGAGGAAGAAAATTTGCGTGATACATCTCATTCGGACTGCGAAGACTGGATTCCACAGGTAAAGCCGTCGGGTTTCGAAGAACTAGATCGAACACCCCTGGAAGGAGATTATGTCCTGGTTGAATTCAAGAATCCCAAAGCCACTTTTTATTATGTCGGCAAAATATTGCATTCAAAAGACGAAGACAATGAGTTTGAGATAAGGTACCTGAGAAAACATAATACCACTGGTAGCCAATTCACAATGCCACAAATTCCTGATTTGGCATCTGTTGCTGAGATTGATATTAAAATGATATTGCCACCACCATAGTTTACAGGTACAACCAAAAGGCAAAATTCTTTTTATACTTTCGAAATCGAACTCTCAGGTCTAAATTTGCGCTAAATCTTATTTTTTATAAGTTTATTGTATAACTTGAATAATAAACATCGATTTATAATCATTACTGTGTTTAATTTAGATAAAAAATGTAAGTTCCCTACATAGATTCATGTGGCCAAAACCGGCACACGGGTGTGGCCAGAACTGATTAAATTGTGGCCACAACTAATGCATGGGTCCAGTTCAATGAAAAAAATATATTTAAAAATAATTAAAGAACTGTTACTGGATATATTTACATATATTAAAGACAGGTATTTTTATTGTACATTAATGTTGGAAAAATTATAATTTACATTTATGTGCAAGTTTGGTGCTCATTCAAAAACGAAAAAATCCTTAAGGTGGCCACAACCGGCCCACTGACCCTACATAGAAAGAAAAAAAGAGGAACAAGTTTTTGCATTGTAGATGAGTACAAAGATAATATATATAAAAAAATAATAATTAAACAATAGCTCTTATGCGATGCTTTTATAATTGTTGCAACATAAAAATATCGTTCAGTTATCTTTTAAACATGGGTAAACTTATGTTAAATATATCTATAGCAGAGGTGAATATATTTCCAAGTATATGTAGGCGAGAAATATGCGAATGCATTTTGTAGTTTGTCCCAGAATTATTGTTACAGAATAACATATTTTGCCGAGGTTGTCGATGAGTTACTTTGAAATTGATTAGTTGCAGGAGTTCACAACAGTCTAATAAGGAATAAATAATTTTAAATAAAAAAGTTAAGTCTGTTATTTTTCTTCTGTTTTCTAAAGTATGTATTTTGAGTGTATTTAGCAAGAATGTATAGTTTATGTGTTGTATTGGTATGTGTAGTTTGAAGTTAATAAAACGTAAAAATTTGCGCTGCACGCGTTCAATATTTTTTTATGTGAATGATATAGTATGGGGACCACACTATTGAATTGTATTCTAATATGCTGCGTACTACTGAAAAATATACGATTTTTATAACTTCCAGCGAATCAATGTCTTTGATAGTTCTAATTATAAATCCCAATGTCTTTATACCTTTATTATTTATTTGTTGTATGTGATTTACAAAATTTAATTGTGTATCAAACAAAACTCCGAGATCACTAATTTCGTTGACTTTTTCCAAGATTTTATTATCTATAGCGTAGTTAAATGATAACGGGGTTTTGATTCGACAAAATGTCAGTGTCTTGCATTTATCAACGTTGAGAAATAAGTTATTAGCGATACACCAATTATGTAATTTATCGATGTTTAACTGTAAGATTATGCAGTCGCTTATAAATAGGTATGTTAGTTGTAATACTCTAGTTTTTAGCCACAGTTGTACGTCATTTTGCAGTATTGTATATAAAATATGCACTTGGTCATAGATATGTATTAGTTTTAAATATGCACTAGGTTTATATATGTGTTAGGTTTATATTCTAGTTATACCTACTTAAGTCTAAATTGTAAGACACTAGATATAACTTTTAGTTGATAAGTGACTACCTATAAGCCATAGATGTAAGTAACTAATTATAAGTCTCAGGAGTTAGTCCCTAGCCATAATTCTTATTTGTTATTCGATAGTTATAAGCCTTACTTATAAACCCTTACTAATAAAGTTTAGCTGTGCATGTTATTTAATTAATTGTAAAGCGCCCTTGAGGTGATTTTCCCACGAAAACGGCGCTATAGAAGTAATCCAATTATTATTATTATGTTCAAAATGCAATGGTACCAACGTAACAAGGTATTACGATGAAATAATTTTTCATTAACTTTTAAATAACAATTAATGAATTCAGAATCGGCATATGCTGATCTATATAAATATTTATTTTTACATCCGTTATATTTTGACTGGAGTTCCTTATTATAAAAAACAGTGATAAGATATTAGAAAGGTGTAAAATAATTTGGTATCCCCACCCTCGCTCTACAAATACCACTGCTATTATTAAATATTGACAGCATTGAAAAAATACAATAATGAAGTCAGGAGAAATTAAAAGTGAGTGGCAAATTATTGTTCCAGGGTTTCAAGAGATATTTTATATTATCTTTCATTACTAGCCAATACAACCAGCCCAGCGAGACTGTCCCAAATTAACAAATATTGTAATCCACTGCTCCTGACATGTGTTTTATGGATTGTGGTTGGGGTATTACATATTTCGTTTTTTTTTTAAAGCCACGCTGGTTGCCGTTATTTTTACAAAGCTACGCGTATAATCAAATATCATAGACGTCAAAACACTAGCAACATGCTACACTATCGCCTCTTGC
Organism: Halesus radiatus; assembly: GCA_022606495.2. Lineage (NCBI taxonomy): Eukaryota > Metazoa > Arthropoda > Insecta > Trichoptera > Limnephilidae > Halesus > Halesus radiatus. The sequence goes on from JAHDVE020010979.1 coordinate 26,782, forward strand.
GACCCGGGATCCAGGCCCTATTACTATGATAATAAATATTTCGGTAAAGTTTTACAAACGCATAGCATTCTTAAACATTTATTTTACACTGGAGACATTGATATGTCCTTTTGTAATACCTAGAAGAATGACCGAATTCACCGACATACTTAGTCTAAAATGTGCATTTCAGGTAATAAAAATTTCCAGACGAGACCGGCCATAAAATGAATAAGCACAAGGCTAGCCGAACCTATTGTAAAGTACTACATCGTAAAATAATCCAACCTTAATTACTATTTCAGAAAGTCGGCAATTCCTTTGAGATTTTATTGGACAGCAATTAAGACTTCAAAGGAAATGAGCCGCCCTTCGGAGAGACTGCCAATAGGGTCATTAAACCGACCCTGGCGGCTATACACACACAGTCGCACCGACAAAATTCATAATGACCGTCAGGTTCAGCCTTCCGCGCAGGAAGGTTCCTATTCTCGCTCCTCAGAGAGGCCGCCCAGATCCTCTGACGACGAGTGAATTTTACGCTTCCATCTGAGAAGGAAGTCCTATCTCCGCCCTTCAGAGATCTACGGCAGAGTCGCCCAGGCTCTGTACCGCGAGTGAACCCCCGCTTCCATCCCAGAAGGAAGTAACTGATCTTCGCCCTTCGGAGATCAAACCCCCGGAGACCGCCCAGGCCTCTGATTATCGCCGCGTTGTACCTACTCCCGATCCGGAGGTACATGAATACCTAATGCGAACGCGAGGACTCTGCATACAAAGCAGCCACTGGACCCTGGACAGCCATCACCAAAAAGGGAAGTGCCTCTGACTCTAATGATATTTCCTCCACCCTGTCAGCCAAGTGAATATCTAACTTTAAACAACAACTTTTTCATACAAATAACCCAGTGAACCTCTAATTTTAAGAATACAACCTTTTTGTGTAGATTTAACGAAGTACTGAGTTAATTTTAAGTACAAAGACTTTACAAGTAGATTTAAGTAATTGCCTATCTAGTTTTGTTGAAATTATTATGTCTAATTAAGATTATCTCTAGTTTTAAGACTAACCCCACGACTATCAAAATAAATTACTTGTTACTACTTAGATTGCTTTTCTGTTCCTCACCTTTTTGCGTTATTCCTAGAATTATACCCACTGCTCTACCCACCGTCATATCACACTGCGCTAACCAACGTCTTATCAACCCTGATAATTTAATTAAAATAATTTCTCTCAGAGCCAATGTTATCTTTGGGAATGCTGTGTAAAGGACTATTTTATGTAACAATATAAATAATGTTTTGAAACAATCTGAATATTTACTTGCTTATTATTTTCGAAATAAATATCATTCGGCAAGTACTTGACACATCTTGGTGTATCTGATTAGAAAACGATTGCAGGGCCGTCTATTTTAGGTTGTTCTGATATCTATTATTCAATGTTATTTGTTTTTTGTCTATGATATCATTGAAGCTACCTGTCATGAGCTATGTCAAACCGCAAAGCAATTGTTTTCTACGTAAATATAATGTAATTAATCACCCGGTGGAAGCGGTAAGTCAAATTAATATAACGTGAGCAGTAATGCTTCACGCGAGTAAACTGCCACAAAGCGAAAGTGGGTTGATTTGATGCAGCTATTCTCTAATGTCTTGTTATGAAAAATTGAACATGGCGGCCTCAACTCTCCATTAATATTTATGCGTTTTTATTTAAAAAAAAAAAAAAATTAAGTGCATTTCCGCGCATGCATATGTTTTTCGTTTGTTTTTATGAATCTTTTAGGAGTATTTTTTTTTACATTTATGAGTTTTTCTATTGAGTCCCATTTTCTATTATATAAAAAAAACCTATTCAAAACTTCCAACTTAATTGTTTTAGTTTGACATTCACGGCAGTGTGGTTGCGGACTGCGTTATAAAAATGATCATGTATCTTTCCAGATTATCGTGTTAACGTCAGAATCAGAAATCAGTCAATCTGCAATGGATGCAATCAGCTCAAATATCGATGTCATTGAGACAACCCCTGAAAAAGACAGCCCAACACCCCATTGTGATGCAATATTGCAGCGCGGGATTATCAAACAGGAGACTGCAGACGCTTCTGCGATCAAGTGTGAACCGGGGACACTAACGGCAGAGGAACACGCGCAAGAATGTGGCGCATACTCTGAAATAGACATTGACTATCCTGACATTAAAAAGGAATGTTTTCTTCATCTGGAAATGGTCGACAAAAGTCGAGGTAAGCTATTAACTCTTTCTTTCGGTGCCCTCTCCCATCCGAGGTTTGCGTTGGTTTTCATGCTGTTGGATGTGGTGTCTGCCTTTTTCTCGTCTTCCACAAATTTACTCCTGATTTGGGATATCTTACAGTTGACACCACTCTTTAATTTAATTATTTGGATTATTAGTATTGCTTATTTTAATGTTCTTCTTTGTTTTAACCATTTATGTTACATTTATTACATCACAAAAGCTTTTAATTGTGTATATCCTGTATCCTGATGAGGGAAGCTTTGCTTCTTCCGATACGTCATGTTGATATTTATATATTAGACAGTGGTGTACGCAAAGTAATTCCTAAAATTTTTATTAATGATGACACCGCAAGGTAATTATACATTTATTGAAAAAATTTATAGTTCAATTTAGTATGTGACTGCATTTTAATGTTAGAATTTATCCATTGGGAACACAACCAATTAATAGACAACATACCTCAATTTACTCTCCCTTCGCCTTCCAAATGTCAAAGTTATAAATTGCAACAATCGCGTCATTCCTTATTTTCTCGTGAAATTCTCAGTAACAACAGCTTTCATTAACTTACTGTGGACATATTGTGTTATTGTGTTATTGTGTTAACAGCCATAGTATTTTAATCTAACGAGTAACCCATCCGCGTCAGGATATTCTCGACATATTAAATCTATTCAAAGGTCCAAGATTTACAACCTTGGACTGATCGAGGACTTACTGGCGTAGACAATGCGTTTTAAAAGCTGTTTTTTTTTGTTGTTTTTGTAGGTAGTTCGAAAATAGAACTAAACGAATGGAATAACATTATGCCATTCGTTTACGAACCCCTGCGCTCCTTACCTTATCTATCCTGGAGGCCTATTCCGGTTATTTTTAAAGAACATATTCTTTTCCTTTGGCTTGGAGACCTCAAAATATACAAAATAATGATAGACGTACGTTAATATTTAGGTGTTGGAGTGGGAGCCGACCTAAGGGGTAATTAGGGATTTTCAAGAGGAACAAAACGATTCACTGGAAAAATATCTAACAAAGGGACCATAGGATTTTTTTCTTTTATTATTACAGTGAACAATTTGAACATCTGTATCTTTATTAATAATGAGATGATTCGCGAACTCTCAAAAATTATTGTTATTAAAACATCTTAAATGGAACGGCTGTTTCATACAAAACTTATTTTTGGATTTGAGGCCAAAATACACATCCAAACTGAATGATATATCTTTTAAATTAAAGGTTTAGCTAATATCTAATACGGATGACAGGTATTTTATACATTTTTGTTTTTACTTTTTGAAATTAAGGAATTGATTTTTCGCGATTTTAGAGGCACCTTCAACAATTATTTGGTGGCTAACGGTGATCTAAAAAAAAGTGTTACCCCGTCTACTTTGAAAATATAGTAAAACGTAAAATAAATATATTTTTTAATATTAAAATAAGCATTATGGCGGACTTTAAATTAAATAAAACGGCCAATTTACGTAGGAATACAAATTTACCGTATATAATTTAAAATATCGCCTCAAAAAATGATATTTTTTTTTTTAAATGTTTTGTTTTTATTTATTTTTTTACATAATCATATTTACATAGCGAATATGATAATTTTTTTAAAACTACAATAAACCCGGAAATAATTTTCTAAATTACCTCTAAAATTAAGAAAATTGATTTATTTTCATGGCGCATAGTTCATAATAAAAAAATAATAATAATTAAATACCTTTCATCCGTACTAGATATTAAATAAACCTTTAATTTTTAAAAAAATGTCATCAGTTTGGATGGGTATTTTGACCTCAAATCCTAAATTAAGTAATGTATGAAACTGGTAGCACAGCCGTTCCCCTTAAGTGTTCCGTGATTCTGATATTTACATTACAGGATGTCTTTCCTATGCAGAACGAAGGACAGTAATTGCAACATATGCATGTGCGGCCTAATTTATGATCCTTGTCTTTGGTGATTTTTTAGTATTTTACCTATGATATTATCTATGTAGAAAGCGGGTTTAATGTGGGCAAGGAAGTTTTTTGTGCTAATTGCAGCAGGTTTGATCTACATAAGATTTTACGCCATTGAATAGGTCTGCTTAAATTTTTGTTTTTGTTTTTTGTAGATGTATCGAATAAAATTTTATTAGTGTGGAAATGAGTTCAGGTGAAATTTGTCAAACCTCACATCTCGGAATATTGTAAATTGAAATGTTATATTTTATATCACCTTAGGAAAAAATATTCACTCATATAAAAATCAAGAATTAAAATACTGAAATATTCCTGTAGTTTTCCTTTTGTGGCTTAAGGGGTTTTTACCTATTTACAGTCGATATACGAGTTTTCTTTATTTTCAAAACGTTTTTGCTTTTTGTTCTTCACGTATCTGCGTGAAAACGTTAAAAGTTCCCGACCTTTAATTCAACGGATTCTGCTAAGCCTGGTAAATGCTCTAGTAGTCTCCAGACATGACTATTGCAATAGTTTGTATGCCGCTTTGCCTAATGTGCATTTGCATTGACTGCTGGCAACTCGTCTAGTATCCGGTGTCATCAACTACCGTCACATCATTCCTCTTCTACATACTTGACTGATCTCTGCGTGAGAGACAGTCTTACTCAAAGACAACTCACGCTCAGGTCGGCCAAGTCTGATGCGTCGAATAGACTGATTGAACCCTCGTACGAATGCTGATAAGTTTGGGGACAGAGCTTTCAATGTACTGGGTCCACATTCTTGGAGTGACCTTCCATTTAGTTTGAGGTCAGAAAGCAATTTCGAAGCCTTTAAGAAAAGTCTAAAAACGTATCTATTTAAAAGGGACTACAAACTTTAACAAGATGTATAGCTCCCTTGAGGTTAGTCACGAAGCAGCGCTATAGAAAAGGTGGTCATTTTATTATTATTTGAGGGGAAGTTTTTACTTTTGTCTTTTCGCTTAACTACCAAATTGCCATTAATATTCTTTTACTTTCAGAATTAATTTCGTCGAAATCATCTATCATTGGTACAAAAGATTTGAAACCAAAACATTCAGTAACCGGGACAAATAATTCGTTTTCCTGCCCTACTTGCACACACAGGTTTACCAATAAAGGCATTATGGCTGTACATATTAAAACTCACACTGGAGAAAAACCATTCTCATGCACAGAATGTTCTTACAGTTGCCGTCGGAAAGAAGAAATGATTTTTCATATTAAAACCCACACTGGAGAGAAGCCATTTTCATGCTCTGATTGCACATTCAGGTTCAGTAGAGAGAGCTTTTTAGCTAAACACATTAAAACCCATTCTGAGGAAAACCCATTCTCATGTTCTGAATGCACATACAAGTGTAAATGGAAAAGCCATTTGCTTTCGCATATTAGAACCCATGCTGGAGAGAAATTCTCGTGCTCAGAATGCACTTATAGATGCGGTAGGAAACGTTTTTTGGTCTCTCATATGAAATCCCACACTGGAGTTGGAGTAAAACCATATTCTTGCTCGGAATGTACTTACAGGTGCGCTCGGAAATATAATCTGACTGTTCATATTAGATCCCACACTGGAGAAAAACCATTCAAGTGCTCGGAATGTACTTACAGTTGTCGTCGAAAAGAAGAAATGATTTTTCATATTAGAACCCACACTGGAGAGAAGCCATTTTCATGCTCGGATTGCACGTACAGGTGCAGTAGAAAGAGCCATTTGGCCCCACACATTAAAACCCATTCTGAGGAAAAACCATTCTCATGTTCTGAATGCACGTACAAGTGTAAAGAGAAACGCCATTTGATGGCGCATATTAGAACCCATGCTGGAGAGAAATTCTCGTGCTCAGAATGCTCTTATAGGTGCGGTAGGAAATGCTTTCTGGTCTCTCATATGAAAACCCACACTGGAGTTAGATTAAAACCATATTCGTGCTCGGAATGTACTTACAGGTGCACCCGGAAATATTATCTGGCTGTTCATATTAGAACCCACACTGGAGAAAAACCATTCAAGTGCTCGGAATGCACGTACAGTTGCCGTCGAAAAGATCAAATGGTTTTTCATATTAGAACCCACACTGGAGAGAAATGATTATCGTATTCTGTATGTACTTAGAGAGAAATTCTCGTGCTCAGAATTCACTTATAGGTGCGGAAGGAAATCCGTTCTGATGTCTCATATGAAATCCCACACTGGAGTTGGAGTAAAACAATACTCGTGCTCGGAATGTACTTGCAAGTGCATTCAGAAATATCACCTGCTTGTTGCACATTAAAACCCAAACGTTTTTTCTTTAAAGATTTGAATAATTGCATATTTTTTATAAATTTTATCTACTGTAAGTACATTGAATATTGTAAAAAGGTGTGGAAAATGTTGATGGTTTTTTTTAATTACCTTTATTATCAATCTTTATTTATTTTAAGTGGACTTAAAATATTATCATATGTTCCCCCCCAGCCAACAATTGCATATTGTAAAATAGACTTTTTTTTTTTTTACAGTAACTCCACACAGGAGACCAAGGAGGAAACAATTTCCCTCAAGGCCTATATCATCTTTGGGGATGCTGTGTGGAGGATCTTTTAGAGGATAGGAAGAAGTGAACTTGGGTCTTGAAGAGACCCATGTTATAGGATGGAGGAAACACAGAGGCCGGCAGATCATTCCACAGCCGAGTTGTTGAACACAAGAACGAGTCGTAGAAGCGACCCGTTCTCATGTGACAAATGTCAACCGTGTGCAAATGTTGGGCGCGCGTTTGGCGTGTTTCCCGACTATGCGCCGGTGCCGAAGGGATCAATGACGCTAGTTCCTCGGAGCATCTTCCATTAAAATACCGGTAGAACAAGGACAGTATTCCCACCTAACGTCTGTGCTCCAAAGATTGCAATCCGTTTGTTAAGATAGGCGAATCTATCAAACGGACCGCCCGTTTCTGCACAGAGTCAGGTTTTTTTTTCAGATATTTTGGGACTCCCGACCAGAGGTGGCTGCCAAATTCTACAATGGGGCGCACTTGCGATTTGTACAGGGTCAGCAGTTGTGTACTATTAAAGTATCTGCGGGCTCTGTACAATACGCCCAGCTTCTGAGACGCTAACTTTACTCGGGTTTCGATGGAGACCCCATACCTGAGCTGATCACTTAAGGTTACACCAAGCATATCAATGGAGGGCTTGTTGGGAAGATTGCTTCCATTAAAGGAGACTAGATTGTCATTTCGATCCCCTTTAGACGTAATCAGATATGATTGGGTCATTGAAACATTAAATTCGACGAGGTTATTCTTACCCCAAGAGGAGACCCTCTCAAGGTAACTGTCCATTCTCTGTTTCAAAGCCCTCCGAGCCGTTGGAGTTTGTGTGCCCTTTGGGGGCTTGTCAAACAAAAAGCAATCATGGACTGTACTGTCATCCGCGTAACAATGGATTGGTGCACATGTCAAGAGGTCATTGATGTGCAACAAAAACAATTGAACAACTGAAACAACTGAACAATTGCATAGTACACTCTTTATTTTTTCTAGTCTAAGAATATTTCTTTGTCTTATAAGTTCACAAGTTCACAAATATGTGTTTTCCATTTAAAATGCTGGTCTATATATACACTAAGGTATTTAATTTTGGAAGTTGGAATAAGTATAGAACATGCTTGATTACAAATGATTCTGTTGCAGTTACTTTGGTGTATTATAACTTTTATTTCTGGTTTTGATTTAAATTTATTGATAGAGAAAGGAATAAATATAGTTTTTTCAGTGTTAAGGGAGAGTAGATTATTATCGAACCATTTTTTTAATATATTAATATCAGTATTTGCTAGCTTGTTATAGTATTCGAGTCAATACCTTCAATTATTATGACAGTGTCGTCAGCATAAGATATTATTATTCCGTTTAGCTTTTGCATGAATATGTCATACCATAGATGAAGAATTTCCCTCAAGCTACCGTAGTACAAGTGCTAAAATGTCTTCCAACCGATCGGGTGGCCCAGTAGTGTGGCCGACAGAAAAAATAAATTAATCGAGTTTTTATTTTTTGACTTATCAATAATGGCAATACTCCTTGTCTCCCTCTGATTGAAGCGGTTTGTAAATTTGAAATTTCCAATTGGAAAACGCGCTTTACTTATCGTTAAGCAATTTCCAAAAGCGAAATTTCAAATTTCAAGACCGCTTCGCTCAGCGTGATATGACGGTGCGTCGGGCAGTTGGTATTATTCTAGGAATAACGCAAAAGGGGAGGAATAGAAATGCGATCTTAGGTAGTTACAAGTAATTTATTTTGATAGTCGTGGGGTTAGTCTTAAAACTAGAGTAAAACTTAATTAGACATAATAAATTTAATAAAACTAGATACGCAATTACTTAATTCTACTGTTAAAGTCTTTGTAGTTAAAATTAGAGGTTCACTGACTTAGGTAATTACTTAATTCTACTGTTAAAGTCCTTGTAGTTAAAATTAGAGGTTCACTGGCTGACATTGTGGGAGGAATTATGATTAGAGTCAGGCACTTCCCTTTTTGGTGATGGATGTCCAGGGTCCAGTGGCTGCGTTGTATGTAGAGTCCTCGCCTTCGCACTACGTATTCGTGTACCTCCGGATCGGGAGTAGGTGCAACGCGGCGATAATCAGAGGCCTGGGCGGTCTCCGATGTTAATCTCCGAAGGGCGAAGATCAGTTACTTCCTTCTGGGATGGAAGCGTAGAATTCGTAGAGCGTAGAGGACCTGGGCGGCCTCTCCAAGGAGCGAGAATAGGAACCTTCCTGGGCGGAAGGTTTCAGTTGGCTGTGTGTCCTGGAAGGACTACTGCAACCGACTCTCCGTCCTGGGCGGACTCTGGCAATCGACTGTCTCCTAGAGCCCACTGTCCTTCTGTCTCCTTGTCTACCTGTAGGTATTATCTTTTAATCCGCATTGTTCAGCCGCCTTTGTTCCGTCGTTCGGCTCAATTCCTTTGAGGTGTTTATTGCCGTCTCATAAAATTCCAACGGAATTGCGGGCTTTCCCAAAATAGCAGTTAAGATTATATTATTTTAGTTACGATTTTTCCTAACAATAGGTTCGGCTAGCTTTTGTACTAAATTTATTTTATGGCCGGTCTAATCTGGGAATTCCTATTATTTAAAATGCACATTTTAAATCTAAATATTTCGGTGAATTCGGTCAATTATTTTAGGTGATTACAAAAGGCTATATCAAGCCGAGAAAAGGAGTATT